>CAUYQU010047396.1:0-14651 GCA_963574635.1 Cheracebus regulus | reverse complement strand
GGAAACTTTAGCTGTGCTGTCAACTTTGGAAAAAGTATCCTAGTTTACTGTGTTGAGTTGGCATTGTACAGAAATTAACAGCCATATTGGTCTAGAAACGTTAAACTTAATTTTTTTCCATTTGTACAGGGGTAACACACTATTAAATATGTAAGGTCTTATCTACATGGGTTTGATAACAGAAACTAATAAAGTATTCTCTAAATTTAAAAAAAAAAAAAAGAGGATGTAAATTGCCAGTCTTGCCTCAGCCCCCCATTCGCCAATGATTTTCAGATTCTCAAGATGGGAACAAATTCGTTCAAGTCTTTGTCTCCAGAACCTTTCTTTGTTTTTCTCCTTTTTTCCAACTTCCCATGCTTCCTCTTAGTTTTCTGATGTATATTTCCTAAGTGTCTATCATGTGCCTGTAACGTGGCATGCAGGCTAGAAGGGTCTCCACTGGAATAGCGATCATTTCTACTCTCTTCTTTTGCAGTCTATAGCTAGACACTTCCCAATTCCATAATGATTCATTTTGGTTAAGTTGGTCTGAAATGCAGTTGAAGATTTTCCTAAAGATTATACACACCAGTCCTGAGGACAAGGGAACGTGCTGGGAAGTCCACCTGACAGTCAGTCAGCGGACAGGGGGGCATGGCCTCTGTGTGACTTACTCAAGAGTCATCTTTTCTGTTACTATACTTGATTCAGATACCTTTTTGGTTTAAACGGTTTACCATACAGAATGTTTCCAAATAAATATGCACACTTGTCCAGGCGGGCGCAGTGGCTCACGCCTGTAATCCCAGCATTTTGGGAGGCTAATGCAGGTGGATCACAAGGTCAGGAGTTTGAGACCAGCCTGGCCAACATGGTGAAACCCCATCTCTACTAAAAATACAAAAAATTAACTGAGTGTGGTGGTGGGCACCTGTAATCCCAGCTACTCAGGAGGCTGAGGCAGGAGAATTGCTTGAATATAGGAGGTGGAGGGTGCAGTGAGTTGAGACCGTGCTATTGCACTCCAGCCTAGGTGATGGAGCAAGACTCCATTTCAGATATAAATAAATAAATAAATATGCACACTCACCCAGAGAGAATTTTAAAAGATGTCAAATAAAATGGTCACAAACATTGATCCCTAGGGGACCCCGTGATTTCTGCTTTGGACCACTGATAGTGTTTAGCTGTGTTTCCATCCAAATCTCATCTTGAATTGTAGCTCCCATAATTCCCACATGCTGAGGAAGGGACCTAGTGGGAAATCACTGAATCATGGGGGTGGTTTCCCCCATAATGTTCTCACAGTAGTCAGTAGGTCATAGGAGAGGTGATGGTTATATAAGGGGAAACCCCTTTCACTTGGGTTTTATTCTCTCTTGTCTGCCACCATCAAAGACCTGTCTTTCACCTTCCACCATGATTGTGAGGCCTCCCCAGCAGTGTGGAACTGTGAGTCCACTAAACATCTTTTCCTGTATAAATTACCCATTCTCGATTATGTCTTCATCCGCAGTATTAAAACAAACTAATACAACCACCCAGCAGGGTCGGGAGGTGGTGGCCTAGTCGAAGGGCACTGGGGCTGAAATCCAGCTGGCTCTCTGCAACCTACGTCCCCACTCCCAGACAGTTCTCTTTCCACCATAGCAAAGACTACCTTTTGAAAATTTTCACACAGGTGCTTTGTAGGCTGGAAGGGTCTCCACCAAGATAGGGATCATTTATTTCTACTCTCTCTCTCTTTTTTTTTTTTTTTTTTACTTTGAGACAGAGTCTCACATTATCATTTAGGATGGAGTCCAGTGGCACAATCTCAGCTCACTGTAACCTCCACCTCCTGGATTCAAGCGACCCTCATCTCAGCCTCCTCAGTAGTTGAGATTACAGGCATGTACCACCACACCTGGCTAATTTTTGTATTTTTAGTACAGACAGGGTTTCATCATGTTGGCCAGGCTGGTCTCAAACTCCTGACCTCAAGTAATCTGCCCTCCTGGGCCTCCCAAAATGCTGGGATTACAGGTGTGAGCCATGGTGCGCAGACTATTTCTTCTCTGTTCTTTTGCAATCTGTATCCAGACACTTCCCAATTGTATCAAGATTCAGTTTGTTTAAATTGGTATGAAATGCAGTTGAAGATTTTCCTAAAGATTATACACACTGATTTCCTTCTTATCCATATGCCCATTCACACCAGCAGAGAATGTAACTGAGGAGTTGGACTAATTCCTTCTTTCACCTAGTGGGCGTAGTTGTTTAAATGCTCATTCTCTGCCACAGATTAGAACTCAAAACAGCTGAGGTATCATCCTTCGGATTAACCCATTAGCTTTCAGTCACAGTTACATGAAAATCATCATAAACGCTTACATTTGTATAAGACTTTACAGTTTATGGAGTTCTTTATATTTACAATCTCATGTCACCTCATGTGATTCGCTTCAATTGCGAGAGGTCACAGGGCTGGATTAAGATGTATATTAGCGGCCGGGCGAGGCGGCTTATGCCTGTAAACTTTGGGAGGCCCAGGCAGGTGGATCACCTGAGGTCAGGAGATTGAGACCAGCCTGATCAACATGGAGAAACCCAGTCTCTACTGAAAATACAAAAATTAGCCAAGCATAGTGGTGGGTGTCTGTAATCCCAGCTACTCAGGAGGCTGAGGCGGGAGAGTCGCTTGAACCAGGGAGGCAGAGGTTGTAGTGAGCCAAGATTGTGTCACTGCACTCCAGCCTGGGTGACAAGATCCAGACTTCATCTAAAAAAAAAAAAAACAAAAAAAGATGTGTCTTAGCTCTAGAGTCACTAACCATAGTAAGAAGAGGATAAGAGGAGGGGCTGGGAACATAGGAAGTGAGAGGAAGGCAAGGGAAAGGGATACCCTTGAGAAAGCCAGATTCGCCAGGCTCAATTTGCTTAACAAAGAGAGATAGAAACACAACAACCAAGACCTCTAAGAGCCAGTGCTTCCATTCTGTTTTGCATTTTCTGAGCACTAGGATGGGCTCCCTTTGAGAACACAGGCATCTTGAGTCTCAGAATCCTCATCTTAAGGGACAATCATTCTCTGTTGGAGGACACTCTCTCTGTCCCCTCTGACCCTTTAATAAGGACCCGGGTATCCAGGAACCTATGTCGCGACTGACGTATGAAATTAGCTAATCCACAACCTCCCACAAATATTCACTGAGCACCTACTTTATGCCAGCATATTTTTCTACCACCATAAATTTGCAAAGTAATTTTACTCTTCCTTTCAAAAATGAAGGAACCGTGCTTGGAGATGGCCAGGCAGCTCTCTGAGGTCATGGTACAAGGCGGAAGCTGACTTCAAATTCCATCACGTCTGAGGCTACAAACTGTTGCTTTTTCTACTGAATTGCACTGCTCGGTGTGATCCTGACTGTTCCCAAGGACTGTTTCATTTTTCAAGACATGTGAGTCCACAGAGACAGCTGAGCCGCATGAAACACCTTAGAGAGGGGGCTAGGGAACTTCAGAAGTGCCCAGGGGTAAGTTGGGGGGTGCCTGTGTGCATCCTCAGTCCAGATTCCAGACTCATTTAGGGAACACAGTCTGCCAGCGGGGAGGAGAAATGACATTTTTCGTCAAGACCTATTTTTTTCAGATGCTTAATTGCAAGCTATGCTAGTCCTGCCTGAAACCCTGAAGTACCTGCTATTTAGAGTGATGAAAGTACATTTTCCCGTAATTCAAGATGAGAGAAGAGGGTGGAGATTCCCGGAATGTGTGTCTCCCCATCTATTGCGAATGGCATCCTAGAGGCTACCTGTGAAGTGACAGAGCAGTTTTCACACCAGGCTGTCTACTGTCCACGATGACCACATGGTCCTGACAAGCCTGGGTCTGGGCTGTCCTCTGCTGTCATCCCAGAACTTACGTTCTATTGACCAGCATCCAACTGCCCTTGTCCTTCTAAATGGTAAAACTGTTCAGCACTGATGAACTGCAATACACCATCATACACAAAGGGACCCCCAAACACCAAGTCAGTGGTCAGTGTGAGTCCTGACCTCCACCAAGTCAAGCCTCAAAGTACCTTGTTTATATGGCCCCCACTTCAGGAAACCACTTTGGCTTTATTTGGTGGCAATATGACTAATTTGTCACACTCATTCAAAAATAAAATCGGTTGTCAACATAAACTTCTGTAAGCACTTTGGGGTCAGAGGAGGTGAGTTCGACTTTTAGGGAGGTCATGCTCACCATTAGTCACCTCCCTTCCTGCCCAAAAGGGGTGCCAAGATGACCCCATCTCTATCCCCCACCTTGAGGCCAAGAATTGAAATGTTTTGTGTGTGGGTCCTTTGACATGAAATTCTTCACATTGCCATACTCTCTGAAATCCCACCCATTAGAGGAAATTCGCTTATCCTGAAAGCCTTCTGATTCTGCAGTAAGTGACTTGTAAATTCACTGATCTCAGTGTGACAGTGGGAGTGTCAGAGACCTGAGTCATTCACTACAGGACCAGCAGAAAAGGGGTGCCTGGGTGGAGGCTTGGCAGTTCTGGCACACAAGAGGCAACCAGAGGAGTTGGCTGAGTTGCGTGTGTGTGTGTGTGTGTGTGTGTGTGTGTGTGTGTGTGTGTGTGTGTGTGTGTGTGTGTGTTGGGGGCTCCCACAGCTCAGAGGTAGGTGGTATCACAGACCGGGAACTCTACTGTATTGTTTGGAATGAAGAGTAGAACACTATCACATCTGCTGGATGGAGGAGCAGAGAGATTGAGAAAAGACTTCCTAAATGAACATGGAAATCATGCAGCAAATGGTAGCAAGACTTGGGCACAGGAGAAGCAAGGTACAAACCCAGGTTCCTCCCTGATAGGCAGAGCAGAGCAAGCTGATGATCTGAAGCGGTGGGGGCTGCCCTACTGCTGCGAGGCCTCTTCACCTCTTACCTGGATCGCACTTTTGTCAGAGCTTAGCTCCAGGCTCGCTGTCCATAGTTCAGGGATAACTGCTCCAACTGTGGAGGGTAGAGAGGCTTTGGGGACGGGAGACAAGTGTAGAACTTTGGTGAAGACGGAGCCCAATTTCATAGCCCAAGAAAAAGGTTCATAGAACGAAGGAAAAGGAAGCCTGGGAGTTAGCCCAGATACAGGCTCTCTTATGCTGGTGTGTTAGGGCCAATCCTGAATGGCGTGATCTGGAGAGAGGAATTGCAGCACTTTACCTTTTCCAAAACCAAATTGGTTTACTCTTCCCTAACATCATTGCTTTTAACATTAGGGAAAAGTCTGACTATATTTCCATTTCTTAACCTGCTGAGTGCTTATGTCAATGATTTTTTTTTTTGAGACAGGGTCTCGCTCTGTTGCCCACGCTGGAGTGCAGTGGTGTGATCATGGCTCACTGCAGCTTCCAGCTCCTGGGCTCAAGCGATCTTCCCACCTCAGCCTCCCAAGTAGCTGGAACTACAGGTACTCAGCACCATGCCAGATAATTTCTTTTGTTTATAGAGACAGGGTCTCACTATGTTGCCCAGGCTGGTCTCAAACTCCTGGGCTTAAGCAATCCTCCTCCCAAAATGCTGGGATTACAGATGTGAGCCACAATGCTTGGCCAGTGATTTTGTTTCTGAACCCGTCTGTGTTACTGGAGGGGCTGCAGTTGAGTATTGGGTTGTGAGGCCCCAGTTTGCTTTTCTAGATAGCAGGCTTAACAATGATTGCTGCTTCTCAGGAAGGTAGGTAATTACTTCTTGCAGGTTTTGCAGTCCCTGTCTTTGTAAAGGGAGAAAATGATTGTTCATTTGCCCACTACCACATATGCCATGTGTGTCCAATGTCTCAATTTTAGTTCATCAGCGAAGTATGAAATTATTTTAAAATGACATATCTTTCGATATTCAAATGAGACTCAATCTGGCATGGAAAATTACATGATGTTAATTATTCTTTGTGCATATAAATCAGCTGTGAAATCACTTGAAACTCCTGTGTGTCTGGGTTCTTTGTCAATAGTGCTGCATAATTATCAACAAACCTCATGAGCCGCACTCAGCAAAAGGTCTCACTATTCAATGTGAGTGTGGCTTTGAACTTAGAAGTAGAGGTACTCTCCAGCATGTGAAATGCATAGCCAAGCTTGGCCCCAGGCAGAGCGTACCTGGAAAAGCTAAGTGATGTCTGTCCAGTTGCCCAATAATCAGAATCATCTTTGGAGAACAGAAGATGTGAGGAACTTGATTAGAGAGAGAGAGAGAGAGAGAGAGAAAGAGAGAGAGAGAAACCAAGCCATCTGTAACAGCAGATATTCTAAATCAAGAGTAGGAACAGATACTTAGAAATTAGAAGGTACTTCTTATAATGATATTCAAAGTGTGACTCTCATCACATATAACCCCTTCCCACTCACATTTTGCTTCTCTCCATCCTTCTCCCTCCCCACTGCAGAATCAGAACAAGGCATTGAGTAGAAGAGGACTGCAGTGAAATCTCCTTAAAAAGATAAACATTATTTATTGTTTCTTGTTGATTTCAAGTGGCATGGTGGCTTTGGTGATTGCAACACACTAGCAGGCCGGGCATGGTGACTCATGCCTATAATCCCAGTACTTTGGGAGGCTCACTTGAGGGTGGGCAGATCACCTGAAGTCAGGAGTTTGAGACCAGCCGAGCCAACATGGTAAAACCCCATCTCTACTAAAAATACAAAAATTAGCCTGGCATATTCCTAGCTACTCTGGAGACTGAGGCATGAGAATTGTTTGAACCTGGGAGTCAGAAGTTGCAGTGAACCGAGGTTGCACCACTGCACTCCAGCCTGGGCAACAGAGACTCTGTCTCAAAAACAACAGCAACAACAAAACACCAGTGACAGCCACTGGCCTAGTGATTCTCACCTCCCCTGAGATGACCCACACCTCCATATGGAGCAGGCACAACTTCTAGTCAAAGTCATCACTGTGCCCTCTCCCCAAAATCACCTTTTCTCCATTGGGACCAGCCCTCACTGTGTGAGCAAGGAGAAAATTCTTCCTTTCTTCCCACATACCTAGCATGGAGGTCAAATCTATCTCTTGGAAGAACTGCTCTCTGGAAGGCAATGGACTACACTGTCATTGGCTCCACTGCATTTTCTGTGGAGTTCTTGACAAAAAGAGTCAAACAGGGGCTGGGTGTGGTGGCTCATGCCTGTAATCCCAGCACTTTTGGAGGCCGAGGCAGGAGGATCACTTGAGCCAACCAAGAGTTCAAGACCAGCCTGGGCAACATAGGGAAACCCTGTCTCTACAAAATATCAAAAAATTAGCCAGGCATGGTGGCACACACCTATAATCCCAGCTGCTCGGGAGGCTGAGGTGAGAGGATCACTTCCGCCTGGGAGGCTGAGGCTGCAGTGAGCTATGATAGTAATACTGCACTCTAGCCTGGGCACCAGAGCAACCATGTCTCAAAATGAGAGAGAGAGAGAGAGAGAGTGCCAAACACAATCTATGGCTAGACCACACCTCCGTGTTGTTGGACTCCCCTCTGCAACCCATGGGCACTGTGGGATAGATGCTCCATTTCTCTACCCTTATTAACTCTTTCCTGCTAATCAACTAACTGAAAAGATTTTAGGGGACTCTTCCCTAAAATGGATCATCTGGAACAGGGAACTTTGCCCTGCACTCCCTCAAATTGCTTCCTTTGAAAAGGGGCATGCATTAGTCCACTGCTTTTCTCAGGGGAGAAGTCCTGTGCATCTCAAAGACAGGACAGGGCTGCTTTGCCCCATCTGATGGAAAGAACTAGCGCCTCTTTCAAATCTGTCTCTTCCCTGCCAAAAGAAAAAATGAAAGTGTGCAGAAAGCCAACACCACGAAAATAACCCAGTTTCTGAGGGATGTCTCAAAGAAACAAGGTCCTTGTTTCTAAAAGTGTTGCAGACACCTGCGGATCTGCCTCTGTGCTCCAAGATCTCTCTGCTACCCTCATTCTTCTATGGCACTTTGTAGCTTCCTAGAACACTTGCCACAGTGACCTGTGTATGCATCCACCTCCCCACCAAACGGGGGCCCTGTGAGAGCACAGCTGTGTCTTCTTTCACTTTGTCTTTCTTCCCTCATTTATGTTCCTACTCAGACTAGGGAGAAAGACTTTGCTCCCAGCCAGTTAAAAGGCCAGTTAATCTATTTTCCAGGGAAGCATTTTGGATGGTCAAAATTGTTTGTACCTTGATTAAATTTTGATTTTTTTTTTCCTGTAAAGAGTTTTGAAGTATTAGCTCTGGCAAACCAGCCTATGTGTATAAAATTTCAACTGTAAGTTTTAACCATTCAGGGCCCTACCTAGATTCCAATTCCAAAGCAGCAAAAGATAAGAGAGAAAGCTTAAAAGATACTCCTATTTATCTCCTTGGAGCATATGAATTTTGGTGACAGACTGTGTTAAGAGGAGAGAACTGACTAATTTCATTTCACTGGCCTGAAGCTACGGGGACATAGGCCTCAAGTTTTGTCAGCTTTTTTTTCTAAGTCTAACTTGGAGCTGATGTAAAGCAGGTCCAGAGGAAGCTGTTGTTCACCTAGTTAATAAAGTAGAAGGAAAATATCCAAGAGAGTAGCTCAAAGCTACAAAGGCAAATCTTCAGTAAATGTGCTCTGCCTGCTCTCATCATGATGCACATCAACTGAACTCTAAAAGAACCCAAGTGTTCCCCATAGTAAGAGAGTCACCCGACTGCAAAGAAGCCTGACATTCTTGTTAGAATTTGCAGGAAGAGTGAAAGAATACATATAAACCAGATGGCAGTAAGTTAATATTTTACAGAGTAACACAAAACATTGCTGAAAAACATTTAGCCTAAAAGCATCACTACTAAAATCATCTCTTTGAACATATTAAATGTATAAAATATAAATGAGAAGTACAGCGAAATCTCATCCCCAACCCTCAATCCCAACCCCATGGCCAAGAATGTGAAAATGAAGGAAGAGAAACTTTAAAATCAACACCTAATGGATTAAAGCAGAGACGAAGTTGTTTCAAAGACAGCAGCAGGTCCTAGGGCGGCAACAAAAGTCTTCCAACTGCTCGAAGAGATTAATATTCCCAAGGGAAACTGGGCCTTCATTTACATGGAGTGGGTCATCTATGGAAACAGTACAAATAGCAAAAGGAAATTCTTTTAGATGAGATTTGGCCTCACTTCCACGCACTGTCCAGGGCAGAGGGCAGCCAGCTGACAGCTGATGGGACGGAGGGATGTACAGTCCATTTAGCAATCCCCACCCGATTGTGGGGAGTACGACATCAGGCTATTACAGCCTGGTCTCATTACAAATGCACACTATTAACTCCCTTGTTCTGATTGCATGTGCACCAAACAACCTTCTGATGATTCGCTTCCTTCTGTAGCTGTTCCGTAAGTGATAGAAGAGGCTGGTTAGACAGACATGTGTCTCTGTTCTACCTGCCAGTTCTATTTCTCCTGATACATGAATAAACTGATGTTTGGGTTCTAGATATTGTTGCTCTTAAGTTTTGGATGAGTCAGAATCTCCCAGTGTGATCTAGAGCCATCTTGAAGGGGCCATTTCTTGGCCAAAGCTGGCCTCTGGGTGGTCGGCCATTCTATGGATAATGCTGGTCTTACTAGTCTCCACAAGTAAATATTCTAAAGCAATGCATAACGAGGCTTTTTTGTCTGTTTCATATTGGAAGAAAGTGTCCAATACCGAAGTTACAGTAGTGTTCTCTCTCAGGTCACCTCCCTTCCATGTTTTTTAATTTTAATTTTTTTAAATTTTACTTTAAGTTCCAGGATACATGCGCAGAATGTGCAGGTCTGCTATATAGGTATACATGTGCCACGGTGGTTTGCTGCACCTGTCAACTCATCACCCAGGTTTTAAGCCCTGCATGTTTCACCTTGGTGAGTTACGTGCAGGGGACTCCCCGGTCAGAAACTCCATGGCCCGCTCTCTCTCCCAAGCCTGGACCACCCAACTGCTCACTGTACCTCTCTCCTTGGAGATCACACAGGCACCCAAAGCCAACATGTTAAAAATTACGTTACCATCATATACACCTGTGTGTTTCAGCTCTTTTGTTTCTGTTGCAGAGACCCAGTGACTTCAGTGATAGAAATGTACAGTCTCACAGTTCTGGAAGCAAGAAATGCGAAAGCAAGGTTTTGCAGGGTCGCCTCCTTCCGAGCATCACACTGGAAGGATCCCTTCCAGGCCTCTCTCTCCCTGGCTGGTAGATGGATGTCTTCTCCCTGGGTCTTCACATCTTTCTTCTGTCTGGGTCTGTGTCTGAACTTCCCTGCAGTCTAAGGACATGGCTGGCTAGGACTCCAACATAGAAATGCGAGGAGAACACTGTTCAACACAAAGCACCATCCTTCACTCCTCACCCTCCCCTGGTCACCACATCATATGCATGGACCTGCCTGCAAGCCTCGCCTCATGAGGGTCTCTCAGTCATGCTGCTGCCATCTGCTAGGCATTCACCATTCCTTCTTGCTTGTCCCCTGGCCCGCTTTACCGCCCTCCTGCTCCCCGCTGCCTTCCAAGACCCCAATTGACTCCTCACACCTAGACTGAGAGGTCTTTCTTTAAAACACCTGCCACTGCCTTTAAAGCACTTCAGTGGGGCCCAGTGACCCTCCGATAAGGTCAAAAAATTTTATCATAGTTCCTCAGGCCTGTCAGGGTCTAGTGCCCACTCACCCAGCCTCATGGCCGGGCCACTCCCCACAAGGGCTGCACATGCCAGCAAGACGCATCTACTTCCAATTCCATGAAGGTGCCAAGCTTTCTCTTGCACCCAGGGGATTGCGATGCTCTTCCCTCAGCCTGGAGCATTCGGGTTCATCTCTTTAGTCTCCTCCTCCACCTTTTTCTTCTTTCCTCCTCCTCCTTCTTCTACTCTTCCTTCTTCTTCCTATTCTTCCTCCTCCTCCTACCCTACTTCTTCTTCTTTCTTTCTTTTTTTTTTTTTTTGAGGCAGAGTCTCCCTCTGTCACCCAGGCTGGAGTGCAATGGCATGATCTCAGCTCACTGCAACCTTCACCTCCTGGGTTCAAGTGATTCTCCTGCCTCAGCCTCCTGAGTAGCTGAGATTACAGGCATGCACCCTCACACCTGGCTAATTTTTGTATTTTTAGTAGAGATGGGGGTTTTGCCATGTTGGCCAGGCTGGTCTTGAACCCCTGACCTCAAGTGATCTGCCTGCCTGGGTCTCCCAAATTGCTGGGATTATAGGCATGCGCCAGGGTGCCCAGCCTCTCTTTAGTATTCTAGCTTCCCCATTTCCTATGCTTTCAGCTTGGGTGTCACTTATACCAAGCCTACATGAGGTGTCCTCTTTCTGTTTTCTCATAACATCCTTTCATTTACTCATAAAATACCAAATTACCCCATTTCTGCATCCACATTCTTCACTAGATTGGAAGCTCTGGGATAGACACTATTGGTCACACAGTCACATCTCTAGACCCCAGCACAGGTTCCTGGCTCATAGCAGGTGTTGACCAGCACAGCTAAGAATTTGTTGAAAATAATAACTTTATAATTATTTTGCTTTCTCACAAAGTTTTCTGACCAGATTTTTTTTTTTTTTTTTGAGACAGAATCTCACTCTGTCGCCCAGGCTGGAGTACAGTGGTGCAATCTCAGCTCACTGCAACCTCTGCATCCCGGGTTCAAGCGATTCTCCTGCCTCAGCCTCCTGAGTACTGGCAACTACAGGCATGCACCACCACCCCTGGCGAGTTTTTGCATTTTTTGGTAGAGATGGGGTTGTGCCATGTAGGCCAGGCTTGCCTTGAACTCCTGACCTCCGGTGATCCAGATGCCTCAGCCTCCCAAAATTCTGGGAATATAGGTGTGAGCCACTGTGCCGTGCCCAGAAATTTTAATCAAATCATTTAGATTCAAAGTTGTTGATAATGTTGGAAGACTTCTGTTATTGTTTTTGTGGCAAAACTCAAGCCCAGGAATTCAAATCCAATTTATATCCTCACAGAGGGTATGCGATGACAATATATTCACAAAAATACAGTGAACATATGTTCCCACTTGGTTGGGACCATCCAGCTTAAGTTTATTGTCTGAGCATAATTATTAATAATGTTCCCACTGACTCTCCTAAGGGCTCTGGCTTGGGTGATTAATTACCTACTCATAAGCCAATTTACAAATGTTTAATTTTGTAGGTGAAAATAGTGTTTTCCTAACCCTGTTTTCTTAGAGGAAAGCACAAAGTTATTGTCCAAAATGCAGAATGAAGTTTATTTGAGAAAATCTCATTTAGAAACAAGAGGGTGATATAACTGAGGTTTGTAAGATGTAGACATTTAACCTACAGCAAAAGTGAAACAAAGAATTTGAGTCCACTTACACCCAACCCAACAGGAGATTCCTACATACGGAGTAATTGAGTTAAAGCAGATTAGGTTCTAGAGTAATACAAATCACTAATTTCTATCTGTTTGCTTTTTTAAGCAATTGAAAAATATATGCAATTAATTTCTGACATGAAGAAAAATTACAATCAGTCCGTCACTGTTCAAAAGCAGAAATCTGGGTAGGTCAGTTGTCTAGACCTTCTGCATCTGTTGGTCCAAGGTGGCTTTGTTATTTAGTTTTATGCACTGAGTATTCCCACAATAGCAGTTTAACCACGGTATGATAGTAGCATTAAAATACACCCACAGTCTAACATGAACCCTAGTGGAATGATCTGTTCACGTGGATTTTTCTTATCTTTGCTCCCTTCCGGCAGTACTGATATTGGAGAAATGTTTTTTTAAGATGCTAAAATCAGGCTTTTTGAATGATAGGAGGGGAAGAGACCCTGAATTCATTTCCAGGATAAGATGACTTTCTCATTTGACTAGTTCAATTTTTAAAAGCCTACTTAAGAAAATCCATTCTAATAGAGGTAATAAAATAAAGCATTGACCACATAAGCATTGACCCAGGATTTAAACACATTGTTTAAAACCAAGTTGGTTGCATGGGTGGATATGTGAGTTGCATATATCCTATCATTTAAACTCATGCTACTCTAAACACTACATTTCTTTAAGTAGCCCCACTTTTGAAACTGAAATCAGCTATGGAAATATGGCAACCAGAAAAACTTATGTACTCTTACAAAATAAATTATGTACTCTTACTCTTATGATTTAAGCAATCTTAGCTCACTGCAGCCTCGACCTCTCATGCTTAAGAGATCCTCCCACCCCAGCCTCTAGAGTAGCTGGGAATACAGGTGTCACCACAATGCACGGCTAATTAAAAAAAAAAAATTGTAGAGACAGGGTCTCAATAAGTTGCCCAGGCTGGTCTTGAACTCGTGGGCACAAGCAATCCTCCCACCTCCGCCTCCCAAAGTGTTGGAATTATAGGTGGGAGCCACTGCACCCAGCAACACACACACACACACACACACACACACACACACACACACACACACCCCACACATTTATTTAAAAAAACCGAGCCATTTAACATCAACATATCCTATATATAACATAAAACTAAAATTCTGACTCCCTAGAGCTATCATATTGAAACAAAACTTAACACTCACACAATCTAGCTAGCCTGGCCTCTCTACATGGGGTCATTCTGTCCCAAATCAAAACATGAATTGTCCTATGAACTATAAAAGTTGAGTTCATGTCCTTTGAGAATTGGCGGAAAATCCAATTTGCTTCTTTCCATCTCAGTCTACAGAGGAAGGCTGATCTAATTGTGAGAGAGGTTTTCTGAGCTCAACTGCATAGGGAGCTTCTTGTAAATAGTCACCGCCCATCTTTCTAATAACAGCTGTTTATACACATTTCTGAACAAAACACAAGCAAAGGTGCATATCTCTTCTTTACGGTCTGTAGAGGTTCACCACAGTTGCCCATTTCCCAGATCAGAGATGTGGGACCCTCTCCCTGCTAGCATCATGGGATTAAAAACACTGAATTTAGGTACCATTTTGCCAGCTGCTGTCATCACTAAAGAATGGCTAAGAACATGGAATCTGGATCCTGGGTAGACCTGAGTTTGAAGCTCAACTCCATTAAGAAAAAAATGTGTGTCCTGTGCAAATTTCTTTAGCTAGTCTAGGTCTCACTTTCCCTGTTTTTGAAATGGGAATAAAAATAGTCTCTAAATCACAAAATGATTGTGAGGATTATGAAGATAATGTACATAAAGATTCTGGCTCCTGGTAGATGCTCGATCCACATTAGTTGTCATTATTGTCATTTGTTTTGGTTGTGGCTGTGTGATTGCTACTCACAGGAGCTAACACTGGTACTCCTAATTCCTGACAATAATTTCTTTTATTTATTTATTTTTTAGAAAAAGAGAGAAAAGGAGAAACAGCAAAAGAAAGAAAAAAAAAGAATGAAAAAGAGAGAGAAAGAGGAAGAGAAAGAGGGAGAGAGAATGGGATTCTTGTTTTATTGCCCAGGCTAGAATACAGTCTAAAAATGGGTATTAAAAACCTTAACAAATATTTACAGAACTCTCCTCCCACAAATCCACAAAACATACATTTTTCTCAGTATCACATTATACCTATTTTAAAAGTGACCACATAACTGGAAGTAAATCACTCCCCAGCCATTGCATAGCATTTCACAGGTTTAAATAAAATATTGGTTGGCTGCTTATTTGTTATTTTCATCCCCTATTCCTTCCTG
>CAUYQU010047395.1:0-19207 GCA_963574635.1 Cheracebus regulus | reverse complement strand
GTAACCCCCCCACCCCCAGAGCTGTTTCCAAACATGACCATGGGACAGCTTTTTAAAACTACAGTTTTGGGGCCAGGCACAGTGACTCACACCTGTAATCCCAGCACTTTCCGAGGCTGAGGGGCCAGATCACCTGAGGTCAGGAGTTCGAGATCAGCCTGGTTAACATAGTGAAACCCACTCTCTACTAAAAATATAGGAAATTAGCTGGGTACGGTGGTGCTTGACTGTAATCCCAGCTATTTGGGAGGCTAAGGCAGGAGAATGGCTTGAATCCCAGAGGCAGAGTTTGCAGTGAGCTGAGATCATGCCACTGCACTCCGGGCGACAGAACGAGACTCTTAAAACAAACAAAAACAAACAAAAAAAACTACAGTTTAATGGGCCCCAATCTGGATCGTCAGTTTCAGGCATAGGATTAGGGTCAGCAATCATTTTTTATTGTATTTTATTTGTTAACTTTTTATTTTCCTAAATGTTCCATTATAGAGGAATTTTTATTTTATTTTATTTTAAAGCATCCCTATGGTTTCGGTGTTTGGCCGAGTTTGGAACCACAGGGCTAGGGAGCTGAAAAGTTAGCCGCCCTCTCCAATTCCTGCCTCCTGCCAGGGTGTTGCACAGGGCATGCCATTCACACTAGTGTCTAAGAAAGTGACTCTGTTCTAACAGCTCAGACGAGATGGATGCAGAATTCCAGACATTGCTTCCAAGTTCCAGGCAACAGGAAAGGGGATAAGACAGAAAGGCACAAAGGGTCTTCCTGTTCCCCTGAATCAGTTGCATTTAACCAGCTTTCCCACAAATCCCCATACTGTGCCCATGGACCAGAAGTGAGTCACATGACCATGCCCAGTATCAGGGAGCCTGGGAAATGTAGTCTTTAATTCCCAGAGGCAATCACGCAGGGGAAAGGGGAGAAATGGACGCTGGGGAGGATGGCTGGCAGTGGCTGCCACGCTCCCATAAAAGCAAGTGTGGTGCCGTGTGCCAGTGGGACTGGCAGGAAGAGCGAGCAGGGGGACAGTGGTAGATGAAGTGAGAGGGAGAGATGGTCAGCAAAAGTGATGATCAACAGAGGGAGAGGGAAAGGAAAGGTGAGGCCGCAAAAAAGAAACGGGGCGGACAGCTATAATCCCAGCACTTTGGGAGGCCAAGGTGGGAGGACTGCTCAAGTCCAGGAGTTTGGGACCAATGTGGACAACATGGGGAGATCAAAACAAAACAAAACAAAACACCGATGGAGTGTAGTAGCATGATGATCATAGCTCACCACAGCCTTGAACTCCTGGACTGAAGCTATCTTCCCTCCTTAGTCTCCCAAGTAGCTGGGACTACAAGTATGCACCACCACGAATAACTAAGGTTTTAACTTTTTTTTTTTTTTTTTGTAGAGATAGGGTCTTGCTATATTGCCTAAGCTGGTCTTGAACTCCTGGCCTCAAGCAATACTCCCATCTTGGCTGTCCAAAGTGCTGGGATTCCAGGTGGGAGCCACTGACTCCCACCTGGCTTGTAGCAAGATTCTTTATTCTTCTCCGGTTGTCAGAATGACCCTGAGGGGTGTGTGCCACTCCCCTCTTTTCCTAGACGATTGATTAGCCTAAGGGTCATTGAAGTTAAGTGACTTGCCCACGCTCACAGCAAGGAGGAGGCAGGCCGTGGATCCTGTCCAGACTTAAACCCCAGTGGTAGGAGCCTCGTCCCTTTTGTTCCAGTCTAGAGCTGCAGGCCTAGTAGAGGCACAGTCAATGCAGCAATTCCTCCATCACCGCAGAAACGGAAACAAGAGCCTGTGAAGTAAGAATGGCCTGGAAGGGCCCCTGAAAGGAAAACACCGGAAGCCTCAGGGTAGGGCTTCCACTGTGTTTGCACCCGGACTATGGAGCTCCAACTCCACACCGGGTCCCCTGTGGACTCAGAAAAAGCTGTACTGGGAGGTGGGTACCGCCCTGACCCCGCCCTCTCTGTCTCTCCCACAGGTACCTGTACTGCGGGGAGCTGACCGTGCTGCTGGCCCAGGCCATCCCCTTGCACCGTCTGGCCACCAAGTACGGCGTGGCCTCCCTTCAGCGCGGCGTGGCCGACTACATGCGCGCGAACCTGGCAGGCGGCGTGGGCCCTGCGGTGGGCTGGTACCACTACGCCGTAGGCACCGGGGATGAGGCCCTGCGCGAGAGCTGCCTGCAGTTCCTCGCCTGGAACCTGTCGGCCGTGGCGGCCAGCACCGAGTGGGGCGCCGTGAGCCCCGAGCTGCTGTGGCAACTCCTGCAGCGCTCGGACCTGGTGCTGCAGGACGAGCTGGAGCTGTTCCACGCGCTGGAGGCCTGGCTGGGGCGCGCGCGGCCGCCCCCCGCTGTGGCCGAGCGAGCGCTGCGCGCCATCCGCTACCCGATGATCCCCCCGGCACAGCTGTTCCAGCTTCAGGCGCGCTCGGCCGCCCTGGCGCGCCATGGCCCCGCGGTGGCCGACCTCCTGCTGCAGGCCTACCAGTTCCACGCCGCGTCGCCACTGCACTATGCCAAGTTCTTCGACGTCAACGGCAGCGCCTTCCTGCCCCGCAACTACCTCGCGCCCGCCTGGGGCGCCCCGTGGGTCATCAACAACCCGGCCCGCGACGACCGCAGCACCAGCTTCCAGACGCAGCTGGGCCCGAGTGGCCACGACGCGGGCCGCCGGGTCACCTGGAACGTGCTCTTCTCGCCGCGCTGGCTGCCCGTCAGCCTGCGCCCCGTTTACGCCGACGCCGCGGGCACAGCGCTGCCCGCCGCGCGCCCGGAGGACGGCCGACCGCGGCTAGTGGTGACGCCGGCCAGCAGCGGCGGCGACGCGGCGGGCGTGAGCTTCCAGAAGACGGTGCTGGTGGGGGCGCGCCAGCAGGGCCGCCTGGTGGTCCGCCACGCCTACAGCTTCCACCAGAGCAGCGAGGAGGCTGGCGACTTCCTGGTGCACGCCGACCTGCAGCGGCGCAACTCAGAGTACCTGGTGGAGAACGCCCTGCACCTGCACCTTATTGTCAAACCTGTGTACCATACCCTTATCCGGACCCCCAAGTAGCCTCAGGGTCGGAGAATAAAGACCTGACTTAGGTGGTCCCTGTGGGTCTGGGAAGGGCAAGGCGAGCGTGGAGGTGTTAACAAGGCTGCTCCCATGGATGGCCAGGTGCGGCTGCCTTAGGGCTGGAGTGGAGTCCGGGCGAGGTGTGTTAGGCAAGATGGCTGTTTTCAAGAGCTGATTTCACAGCTGACTTGAAGGAATGTTCTCTGTTCCGAATAAACTGATTCTCAGAGTGGTAAGGGGATGATTGAACCACTCAGTTTCTGGGTAAAAACCACCGGTGGGGGGGGGGGCGTCCCACAAGTCAAGGGGTTTAGGGGCTTCACTGCCCTTTTTTGGACTTTCCCCCAGCCCAGACACGGAACTAGGGCAGGTAAAAGCATACACGTGGTCACAGCAACCCACCTGCCTGGGAGTCGAGGAGCACCCCATTCCCCTTTTGGGAGTTTCCTCACCTTGAAGCTGAAGGACTTAGCTGGGCAGTTTCTGAGCCCTAACCTCGAGGGGCAACCCCCTCATCTGGGTTGTGAGGCTTTCTGGCACCTGGGCTACCCCAGACCCTGACCTGTCCTGGGAGGGTGGCTGGGCAGGCATGAAGGCCTGCGGGATTGGGCATAACGGACCTTGCTAGCCCCACTCTGGAGAGAGGCCTTAAGATCTAGAGAAAAACCCCTCTCCCCCAGGTATCTGTAGGGTGGTGCTGTACAGTGAGTGAGCCGGAGGAGATGGGGACTGGGAGGAGGGGGAATTGATTGATTCTTTTTCTGGGGGCAAATGGTGTCCTGTCGCCCAGGCTGGAGTGCAGTGGTGTGATCTCGGCTCACTGCAACCTCCACCTCCCAGGTTCAAGAGATTCTCCTGCCTCAGCCTCCTAAGTAGCTGGGATGACAGGCACATGCCACCACGCCTGGTTAATTTTTGGTATTTTTAGTAGAGATGGTGTTTCACGGTGTTAGCCAGGATGGTCTCAATCTCCTGACCTCATGATCCACCTGCCTTGGCCTCCCAAAGTGCTGAGATTACAGGCGTGAGCCACCGTGCCCAGCTGGTTCAATCTTAATCAGTCGTGGCCACCCCACATTCCAGACAAGGTCAAGTTTCCAACACAACCATCAAGGCCCAAACAGGATTTTATTGTTAAAAAGGAAGGGGGAGAAAAAGCCACTGCCAAGTAACAAAACCAGATTCCCTCCCCACCCAAATCCCCAATTGTCATACGTGAAGTGCCTGTCAGCACCTCCCCAACCATCCAGCATGCCCGTGCACCAGACATGGGCCAGGAGCCCCGTCTCACTGCCCAGCTGCTTTCCCCCATTTCCAAGGCTGAGGGTGGCCTCAGGCCTGTGCAGGGTTTTGGCAATAGCATTCTGTCCAGGGCTGGGAGGCCAGGGAGCCCAGCCTTCCCAACCATGTCCCCTGGCCTCACCTCTTTTCCCCGGTGGCACTGAAAGCATGGGAGGGTTGGACAGACACCCCAGTTCCTGGGTCTCAGGAGCCCCAGCCTGCTGAGATCCTGAGCTCCTGCTTCCTGGTCATCCCCATCTGCCCAGCCTCCACCTCCCAGGTCCTGCTAGCCCCCATTCAGTCTTGGGGGATGAGAGAGCCGGTTTCAGGCAGGGCCCCTCAGTTGTGCTGGGAGCATCCATTTTTGCCATGGGTGCTTGCGCCGTGGGGCAGGCGAGGCCCACGGGTAGCCTGTCGAGAACCACCAGCTGGATTGTGGGGAGCAGCCAGGGGTGAGGAGTCTCCGGGGCCTGCAACAGGGAAAGGGGTAGGATGGATGGTTTCAGAACACCTCCCTGACTCCTCCCCCATCACCCAGTGGCCTTGAACTCTCTAGGGGCACAACCCCAAGATGCCAGTCCCATAAGAATTCTGCTAGAACCATGCTGCCAGCAAGGGGCAGCCAGAGGTGCAGGGAGGGCGACCTGTCTTCTCTGCTCCCTGGGCTGGTGGAAGCCTCCCCTCCCCATCCCCTCCTTGCTGATACTGACCCGTGTTCTGGCTTGGAGGGAGTTTGACTTTGGCCAAAGGTAGTGTGACCTTTCCCAGATGCCGGAGGCCAGGGGCTGGGTGCCTGCACGCTGGCATCCTGTGGTCCAAGGTGCGTTCCGCCTGATGGGGCCCCAGGAGGTGTGTCTTGGGACGGGAGAGCTGTGATGGTTGAACAATGGGGTGAGGTGGAGAGCAGCACAGGGATCTGCTATCAGGATCTGTCCCAGCTTCTACACCAGGCTGGGGACAGAGGTTCTGTGGAGGTGGTGCCTCTAGTAGTGGTGTAGGCTAGAGATGCCCGGAGCCTCTGGGGAAACCCAGCCTTTGGGCCTTCAGCTGCTATGGGCGTGCCTAGACACCCACCTCTGTGCCCAGCCTCACCCCTTGCCCGGTGACCTCAAAGGATCGGGACCTCCGCTTCCTTCTTTTGGCCTCCAGCGAGTCCTCCCTTTTCTTGCCCAGGCTTTTCTTCTGGCCACGCAGCCAGGGCCCGGGGCCATCCCCATGATGCCCGACCACCCGGGACGGGGCCTCGCCCGTGCTGCTGGAAAGGTTGTCCTCACTGGCAGCGTGCTGCAGCGTGGGGCTTGGCGGACGCTTGCAGGCCAGCGGGCCCAGTGCCCGAGCATCGTCACCCTCGCTCAGCGAGTGCAGGGACAGGCTGCTGCGCTCTGTCGCGGGCGCCAGCAGGTGTCGTCCCCCGGTGCCCAGAGCCCGCGAGCGCCGCCGGGCAGCCTTCACCGAGATGCACTTGGTGCCAGTCAGGATCTCCTTCCTCTCTGCAGTGAGACACAGGGAACACACAACCCGAGGTCAAGGCCACCTCTCAACACCCTCCTCTGACAGGGCAGACATGGGTAGGAGCCAGACCGCCTAGGTTTCAAACCCAGCACTGCCAGGGGTTTGCTATGTAAGAAACTTGGGCGGGTTCCTGAGCCTCACTTTCATCTGTAAATGGGGGATGATAAGACTAATGCCATCAGGTTATTTCCAGGATTAATTGAGAAAATGGGTTCAACCCACATTATCCAGGGGGTAGAGACTGAATCGATATTTGCTATTTGATATTTGATTACTGAGCAGGAAGGGCACAATTCTCCATGCCACATGTCTCTTTTCTGATTTCCAATTTTGCCCCTGTCTGAGTGTCCTTGACTGACTCATCCTCAGGGGCAATGCTGACTCTACAGAATGTGCAGGATCCAATGCATGGCTGCACTTGGCAGTGAAGAGGGCAGGAAAGGGCTTTGGGCTGGGTGATCTGAAGAGTTTAGATAAGGCTAGGTGGGGTGGCCTGGGCAGCAGAGGGCACACACACCTTTGCGGGACAGGGGCATCTCAGACAGGTTCTCGATGCTGTCGGGCGAAGAGTTGCTCCAGCTGCCCAGGCAGTCCTGAGCAGGGGCCTGTAAGGTGGAGTGGTTGCAGGAGGAAACTCCAGAACACAGCAGGGACCCCATGCCACACTTGGGAGAGACCGCGGGGCCTCAGGCTGGCGCCGTTTGGGAAAGGCTCCATCCCAACTGCTGCTGTCCACCCCCATGTCCCGCACCCCCTGCAGCAGATCTCGTGGGGCCATCAGGGGTACTGAGAGCTCACCTCCTGGGTCACCAGGCTGCCGAGCTGGATGGGAGGTGGGGTGGGCACAGAGGAGCTTTTTCTCTGCCAGGCCCCAGTACCAGCCTTGAATACGTGGTGGCCTTCACTGAAGTTGGCAGAGGAAGACGAGTGGCTGTAGACCAGGCTCTCTCACCAAGGTCCCACCCCCACCCCAGGGAAGAAGCTGTTGGTGTGAAGGGAGAGAGAACCCAGGAGTCCTGGCTCCGGCTCTGGGCCACCTCCTCCCTCTCATTGCTGCCTCATGTTTCCCATTTGGCCTTAGTCCGAGTTGGCCTCTCTGGAACAGGGCACAGGATGGGGCTGGGGCAGGTGGCCCCCATCTCACCTCTCTGTGCTGAGGGGAGGGAGGGTGCTGTTCTGCAGGTGCTGAGCATCAGAGCTCAGTGTCTTCACACTCTCCAGGTCAGAATCCGGGGTCAGCGAGGTTCCTGCTGGGGTAATTTTGGGCAAGGAGCTGTCCTGGGGAGGAGGGAGCCAGGGTGGGCAGTTAGAAGATTTGGTTCTGGACCAGATTAGCACAGAGTAACAAAGGCTCATAGGGTGATAAGGACTGTAAGATGGCCTGGGGGCCCCAGAAGAGCAGTGGGCTTGTGTTTGGGTCCTCAGAGGTAAGCTGTGGTCTGCTAGGCATCCCCAGTGGCACTGCCTGATGGCTTGGTCTCCGGGGAGGGCACCTGGAGCCATTTGTGGTATCTCAGATGGCCAGCCCTGACCCTCAGACCCTGAGTGGGGACAAGGGACGAAGATGAGTACCCAGGGATGGAGGTCTTAGGCTCAACAAGGCTTTGGGAGTGGTAAGAAGGAAGGGAGTGAACTCCCTGGGGTGCCAGCCAGCCGGGTCCTGTCCCTTCCAGCTGCCTGCAGGCATTGCCTTGGTCATCAGCCTCTCCTCTGCCCAGGCGCTCACCCACCTGCAGGGCCCTGGAGGCCAGTTGGTCCATAATGGTAGCCCGCTCCAGGCTGCCCTCCTCCAGCTCCCGCAGGTACACGTCGTAGAGCTCCTCCAGGCGCTGCGGGACGGCCAGGTTGTAGTCTGCCGGGGGAGGGGCAGGGCTCAGTGCTTGACCGCGGGCGCCCCGCGGGTGGCTCAGATGCGCCGGGGCACAGGCCCTACCGTCGATGATCTGCCGCTGGCCCTGGATGATCTCGTCGCAGAGGCTGCGGTGCTGCTCCAAGCGGCGCACGGCCTCGCGGCGGTGGCGGAGCGCGCCGTCGCGGAGCAGCGCGTGCGACTGCATCTCGGTGTTCTCCACCTCGAGCTCGTGCACGCGGCACAGCAGGCTGAGCACCTCGCGCTGCTCCTCCGAGCCAATGCGTCGCGGCAGCGTCTCCTCCAGGCGCCGGCCCCGTGCGCGCAGCTCCCGACAGCGCTGCTCCAGCGCCAGCTGCAGGAGGCGCAGGTCAGCCCCTGGCAGCAGGGATTGGAGTCCGAGCCGACTGCCTGGCCGTCCTCGCCCCTCGAGCTCCAGGCTGAGGCCTGCCCTGAAAGCTGCATCTTGGGCCTTACAACCGGGGACTGCTCCAAGGTGGCCCCTCAGTGTCCACTTTCTTGCCACTCTAACCACAACCCACCCCTGGAACCATCTTGGGGGATAACTGGTCAACCCCAGCCCATCTGAAGCCCTCAGGGCTCATGATACTATAAGCCCCCCTGGTCTGGGTATGTCCCAGAACAGAAGGCAAAGATCTGTTATTGGGAAAAGCCTAAATATTAGTATTGGTTTTGTTGGTGACGGTTTTTTTGTTTGTTTTGTTTTTTCTTTTACTGTACTTTCAGGTCTAATATTTTTTGAGACAGAGCCTTGCTCTGTCACCCAGGCTGGAGTACAGTGGTGCTATCCCGGCTCCCTGCAACCTCCATCTCCCAGGTTCAAGTGATTTGTATTCCTCTGCCACCGAAGTAGTTGGGATTACAGGCTTGAGCCACCACTCCAGGCAAATTTTTCTGTATTTTTAGTAGAGAGGGGTTTTGCCATGTTGGCCAGGCTGGTCTTGAACTTCCGGCCTCAAGTGATCTCCTCAGTCTATCAAAGTGCTGGGATTACAGGCATGAGCCACTGCACCTGGCCTGGAAAACTCTAATGATGACATTAGCTACCATTTTTTGAGTCCTTGGTATGTGCAAGGCATTTATGTAATCTTCCCAACAACCCCATGAGGGCTGCACCATGGACTGCCCCATTTTACAGGTGGGGAATGTCACGCACAGAGAAGTTAAAGAACTTAGCAATGTCACACAGGATTTGCAGTGTGAGCTCCAGGCCTCACTGCTACCCCCAACCCCGGCCCTTCCACCTTGCCTCTCAAACCCACTCTCCCTGCCCCCAAATCCTGGACACCTTCTGCTTGCGCAGCTGTTTCTGCTCCCCCACCAGGGCTGCGATGCTCTCCCGGGCTGCGGCCACCTCGGGCGGCTCCAGGATGTCTGGCTGGTCATCGCCGGTGTCTGAGTCCTTCTCGCTGTCGTCCTTACTATAACACTCCTTCCGCTGCTCCTCCCGCCATTTGAGGGCCCGGCGGGACTTCTCGTGCTTCCAGCTGCCGCAGCCCCACCCAGAGAGACAGGGCATTCAGGCTGGGGGTGGGGTCGGGGGGCAGGACAGTGTGCAGCCACAGCTCGTGCTCCTCTGGTCCCAGGCACGGGGGTGGGAGGCTTACCCGGCAATGGTGAGCAGGTGTCGGGAGGTGTCAATCTGGACTTCCATGTCGCGGTTCTCCAGCTCCAGCAGGCGCCTGCGCACATCCATCTGCTCCTGGAAGGCGCTGACCAGCTGCTCCCGAAGCTGTCCCATGCCGGCCTGCTCACCCTGCCCGCTGTGCAGCTGGACCTCAGCTTCGGGTGGGTAAGGGTGGGCGAGGTCAGAGGAGAGGGCAGATTCAGCTAGAAAGCCAGGGTCTCCCCTCCCTTTCTTCGGCGCTCACTGCTCCCACTTCTCGTCCAACTTCTTCCTCCAGAAAGAACCCCTAGATGACTACCTCCGCCCACACCCCACTCTCACATTGACTCTTCAAGCTGCTGCCCGAAAGTGATTCCCAGCTCCTTGGTCCGAACTGGGCTTCTGCTAACCCTTATAGCACCTCTGTGCCAACTATAAAAAGGTGCCCTTAGAAACTTTACTGTCTGTGGCCAGGCACGGTGTCTCATGCCTGTAATCCCAGCACTTTGAGAGGCCCAGGTGGGCAGATCACCTGAGGTCAGGAGTTGGAGATCAGCTTGGCCAACACGGTGAAACCCTGTCTCTACTAAAAATGCAAAAATTAACCAGGCATATTGGTAGGAGCCTGTAATCCCAACTACCTGGGAGGCTGAGGCAGGAGAATTGCTTGAACCTGGGAGGAGGTTGCAGTGAGCCTAGATTGCAACACTGCACTCCAGTCTGGGCAACAGAGTGAGACTCCGATTCAAAAAAAAAAAAGCTTTACTGTCTGCTTTATATTAGTAATTTTTTAAAAAGAAGCTTTAGTGTCTGTTCAAGACCATCATAGCAGATATGCAGGTCTACAAGGAAACGGAGCCCATTCCGGCGGTGCAGGGGGGACCTCTCGGCCCTACACTGCAGCCCCCAGTGCATGCCCTGCATGGCTCAGTGCTCACGTGCCTCTCCCTCTCGGGATCCCACCTACTCTTCCAAGGTGGGGTTGTAAAATGGGTTGTGATCTCTGGCAACTGTCTGAAGCAGAGATCACAGCCCCATTTTATAGTGGAAGGCTAGGAGGCTCAGAGCTGGCGAGTGCCTAGTCTGACCACCCAGCCAGAAAGAGCCTGAGTCTGGATTTGAACCCAACACGGCCTGATCCCAGAGCAACGTGAGGCTGCCCAAATAGGGCTGCCACTCATACAGACCCGCAGGCGCACCTTGGATGTGGCGGATGTCGCCCCGTTCCTGCCGGCCCCGGGTCTGGCCCCGCCCAGCCTGCTGGTCGATCTTGCACTTGAGTCTCTGGATCTCGCCCCGCAGGTCAGCGATGATGCTGGTGTACTGGGCAATGTGGTAGGAGACGCTCAGCAGGTTCTGTTTCACCTGCAGGGAGCACGGTGTGGAGCCGAGGCGGGGTGCAGTCACTCCAGGTCCCAGGCCGGCCTCTGTGCACTCACTGAGGCCGCCTGTGGGGCGTTTCTTCCCCTGCCTCTGCCTGTCTTTCTGGGTGGCAGTAATGGCTTCATTTCCTCCACTTTCACAACCTCCTGCCCCACTCACTGCTAGATCTCATCGACCTTCAGTGGCTGCCTACTGCCTGTGGGGGATGTCCTCATTCCTCCACCCCCATCTCTGATTTTCTCTGGGCTCACTGCCCCTGCACCAACATCCCGCTCTGGTCGAAAACCCGTCCTGTTCTCCCATGCCCACCACGGATGCCAGCCCCTTCCTGCCTTTGGAACGTCTGTCCTCCCTGCTCTTACCCTTCTAGAATGTCCTCCCAGCCTTCAGAGTCCCACTCACAGTCTCCAGAGAGTTCCACTCGACCCCACCATCCCACCTGGCCTCCTGTTCCGGACTTGCCCCAGCACCTACCATTGGCATCATTTACCTGCTGTTCAAAACATTCTGAACCATCAGTGAGCTTTTCAAGAATGTGTCTCCCGTCCCCCATTGAGGGGCAGAACAACACTTAAAGCCTCTGGGACAGAAGCTGGCAAATGTTAGAGGTCGGGAGAATGTTCCCTGCATACTCGCATTTATCCATTCCCTCTCATCCGCACACGAACAGGCGGAAATCAGTTTCTAAGTGGATGGCAAGGATTCCAACATGCTTACAGACGAGTGAGGACAGGGACTTGGAAACAGGGCACATCTAGTTTCCATCCTCAGCGCCATCACTGGCCAACTGGGAAGTCGTCTAACTTCCTTAAGCCTTGCTGTTCTAATCTGTACAATGGGAAGAGCAGTAACACCTGCTTGCTTTTGAGGATCAAAGGAGACAGCATGTGAAAGGGCTCAGAGCAGGTGCCCAGTGAAGCCTCCCTCCTATGATGACTGTCCTGAAGAGGCGCTTTGGAAATGCAAGAAGAGGGGGTGAGGAAGGGGGAGCACAGACCTGGAACTGGAAGAAGTGGGGACCCTTGGGAGCCGTGGGCTTCCAGGCAGAGGAGCAGGTTTGAAGGTGCAGGGGAAGTGTATAGGTGACAGAACTGAGGAATGAGGCCAGTGCAGCAGTGGCTGGTTCCAGAGAGTGGGGTGGGGTGGCAGGGATCAGCCCAGGGACTTGAATCTCAGCCCAGGAAGGTGCATCCTGGTGGACAGTCCAGGGACTCTCACCCTAGTCTTAATGTTCTTGGCCCGGCCGGCGTAGGTCAGGGTGTTCCGGGACTCCTCGAAGGCACTGCTTGCAGGACTGATGTGAGCGATCATCACTGTGCGGCTGTTTCCCCCGAGGGAGTCCTGGATGGGAGGCAGCTGAGGTCAGCGGGGACTGACTCCCCAGGCCTTCCTCCTGCCAGGCTGTTCACTATGCCCTCCTGGCGAGTGCAATCTCTCTCTCTCTCTGTCTCATACTCATGGGACCCGGCTGCTGGGCATCACATGGTGGGAGGCTTGTGAGGAAGAAAGCACTGCTCCAGCAATTACCAGCTGTGTAGCCTTAAAAAGCTCCTTCACCTCTTTAGTTCTTTTTTTGAGACAGAGTCTTGATCTGTTGCCCAGGTGGTGCTATCCTGGCTCACTGCAACCTCCACCTCCCAGGTTCAAGCAATTCTCGTGCCTCAGTCTCCTGAGTAGCTGGGACTATAGGCATCTGCTACCATGTCCAGCTAATTTTTGTATTTTTAGTAAAGACAGGGTTTCACCCTGGTGGCCAGGCTGGTCTTGAACTCCTGACTTCAGGTGATCCACCCGCTTTGGCCTCCCAAAGGGCTGGGATTACAGGCATGAGCCACCGCACCCAGCCTTCCTTGCTTTTTAGAGGGGCAGTCCTTTTGCAATTGTCCCCACCTCCCTGCTTGTAGGTGCAGCTGTGATGGCAGCTGATGGCAATGTTAACTAAGCAGTGACTCTGATATGAGACCAGGGAGGCCTCTGACTGGATCCTACTTCCAGCACTCACTAGTGTGAACCCTTGGGAACATTACCTAACTGCACCGTGCCTCAGGTTTCCTATCTGCAAATGTAATTCTCCAAACTCACAGAGCTGTTGACAAGATCCAAGGAGCTAACAGAGTGAAGTACTGAACTCAGAGTCCAGTCAGGAGTGGGCTCTCAGTGACACTGCTATAATTTAAGGCCAAGGCCAGCCCTAGGCACAAAGAAGACCACCCCCACACAGCAGACTTGTGAGCCATGAGGCTGACTGCCCACCTGCACTCCCAAATCTAGACGGCTCTGACCCACAGCCCTGCATGGGGGTACCACGTGCTGCTTTCTCTTCCTGTTGTCCAGCCTTTGGTTAGGATTGCCAGATAAAATTTGGGATACCCAGTTACATTTGAATTTCAGATACACAACTAATTTGATTTAGTATAAGCATCTTCCAAACATTGCATGGGACACATTGACACTAAAATAAATTTTGCTGTGTATCCTGAGGTTGGAATCTAGCTGGGTGCCCTGTATTTTCACTTGTTCAATCTGGCAGCCTCACCCTCGGTGCCGTGCCCAGGCCCTGCCGTGGTGGGTACCTTCAGGAGCCGAGTGAGCTTGCTGTCTCGATAGTTGATGTATTTGTTGCTCCCTTTGTCACTCAGGGCGTTGATGCAGTTACCCAGTGCCAGCAGTGAGCGGTTGATGTGGGCCCCCTCCTTCATGCGCTGCCCACGATTCTGTGTCTAGGGGGCAAGCAAGGGACGTAAGTGTGGCCTGATGTGGCAGGGGACTGGGTTTCTCTCCAGCCACCCCAATGACCTGGTGATCCTGGGTAATAAACCCCCAAGGACCTTGTGGCCATTCTCCCGCTAAGGCTGTGGAGGGCACTGGAGAAGGTTAAGAGAATCGGAGGCATCTGAACAAGAGTGATGGGCTGACAGCTTCTGCGGAGGGCTGGCATGGCCGGTTCTCCCCAGAGCAGGTGCTGTGGCACAACCTGACGCACAGCAGCATGCACGAGATGGGAGGGAGGTTGCTTCCCAGGCAGCTCAGCTGAGAACCGGCAGGACCACAGGCACACCAGAGAGCAAGTGCTCCAGGGAGCAAGGAGGGAAGCGTGCGCACACGTGCAGGGTGCGGGGAGGGGGGTTCTCTCCCTTTTCTTGGGGCTGCAGGAGCACAGAAAAGCCAAGGAGGCCCTGCCTGCAGCTCCCTGTAGAAGGTGGCTCTGCCCAGCCTGGTGAAGCCGGGAGCAGCTGGCTCCAGTGGCTGAAGGGCACTCTCTCTCCTCCCAGGCCTCTCCCCTGTGTGCCTTCCAGGAAGCCCCCCAGGCTTTACTGGAAGGGAGGGGTGAGTTTCTTGAACCTGCCCTGTTCAGATCCAACCCTACACAAAAGCCTGTTCTTCCTTTCTGGCACTGTCATTTCCCTGTGTTTGTTCCACTGCCAGCAATGGTGACATCACCAGCCTCACTGCTCAGGTGACCATAAAGCCCCCAAATTTGCCTGCACAAGGGAGCCCAGACCTATACCAGTTGAGTGGCACTGCCACCAAGACTGCAGAGCCCAGCAAGCAAGCTTTGTGGGAGGGGACAAAGATGCTGCCAGAAATGGGTGATGGGCACCTTCTCCTCTTCGTGATGTGACTGGCTGGGTCCTCTCCCAGGATGTCCCAAGTCCCCCCAGTCAGGGGACGCTTGTCTCTCCCACCTCCAGCTACTCCTTTGAGCCGATTCATTGTTTTCAGGATCCCTCTCAGAGGGCGGCCACAGTCTCTTTCCCTGGAGAAACCCCCATTCTCCTACCCCTTCCCACAAGAGTCCCTTAGCTCTTCCTGGATGCCCCACCCCGTTCTTTCCCACCTGACCCCTCCGCCACTCCTCTGGGACTTTCCTCACTTCCTTAGCCCGGGGGTCTCCACTCATCGCCTCCACCTCCCTGCGACATCCTCCCCCTTCCAACTCCTAGGAAGCTGAGATGCCATCATCCCTGTTCCCACCTCCCAACCATTGTCCCCTGTTCCTGTGGTGCCGACCTCGAATGGGAGTCAGTCATCGGAGTCACCGTCCCTGCCCTCTGCTCCTCCCTGGGACAGCCCTCCGTCCTCCGCCCCCAGGTCCTAGCCTCACCTGGGAGGCACGCTCCGAGCCAGCCAGGTCGATCATGAACAGTCGGCCCTGCCGCACCTCCTGCAAGATGTTTTTGACCCGGCTGCGCTGGCGCACGGCCACCTGCAGCACTGCGTGGGAGCGGGAGGACGTCTGGTTGGCGGCCGTGGGCTCCTGGGTCCTCTGCCGGTTCCCCTTCATCAGCAGCTGCATGATCTGGGTGGGAGGGAGGAGAGGCAGCTCTTCGTGACCGCCAGAGACGCTCCAGCAGAGAGGAGACCCGGTGGGGGGAGGAGGGTGGCGGGGAGGGTTCTACATCTGATCTGAGCGTCGAGAAAGGGCAGGCTGGGGTGGGCTCGGCTTCATGCGCCGAGAGGCCTGGGGTAAGCCTCGACTCTCCGGAGGTCAGGGTCTTTGTAAATGGAGAGGCTGTGTTGCCTGGTCACTCTCCCAGGGTCAGCGTGGCGGGGGCATCGGGGCAGGTGTGAGCCCCCTCCTTGCTGCCACTCAGGGTTCTGCATGTCTGCCTCAGCTGAGTGGGCAGCAGCTCCCTGGCTTCAGTCCCTGCCCCTTCTGCCCCCCAGGCGGCAAGCGTCCTCTAGGTGGCCCCTGGCTGGCCACACAAAACTCGCCTCCTTGGCATTGATGGTGGAGACTTCAGTGATGCCGGCCACCTGGATCACCCCCTTGGAGTCCTCCCGCAGCTCCAGGTAGCCCAGGGAGGGGTTCAGCAGGTCCCGGATCATCTCATTGTAGATCTGATGGGACGGGTGGGGGAGTGGGGGAAGGGAGACTAAGGGCAGGAGGTCCAGGCCAGGGCCAAGTCCTCTTTCCTTTCGTGCAAGAAAGGGACAACAGTTCACACTTTCTGAGCCCAGGCTTCTCTTAGAAGAGCCCCGATTAAAAGGAAAGGCCCTTTCCTTCCTAGAGGTCAGGGGCTTTGGCATCCACAGGAAAACTCAGGCTGCTGGAACCAGGGTTACAGGAGGCTCCAAAACCAAGGAGGACACTTTTCTAGACAGGTTGGGCTCGGGGCAGCATCCTGAGTTTGAATCCCCACTCCCTCACTGACTGTGTGACACTGACCTAGTTGCATGGGGACCTGAAAATCACCAGAACTCCCTCCCCCACCAGGTGAGCAGCCCTGTTCATTGCTAGGCAACCCCTATGCTCCTTCTGGGGGCACCCCTCACTCCCCATAGTGAGTCCTGCTGGCTGACTCGACACCATGTTGGCCAGCAGCTGCTGGTGCTCCGCCTCGATGCCTCCCTGAGCTGTCACCCAGGAGATTATCAGCTCCCGGAGGAGCCGGGCCAAGTCCAGCCCACTGGCTCTCCCACCTCTTCTGGACTCTGTCACTCTCAGTGACGTCCCATCACTGTCTGGTGATAGTACTCCCACGGGGTGGGCACCAGGAGGCTGTGGATGGATGGCAACCTGTATGTGTATGTTCAGTTTCACTCTACACACATACGCTGAGTCACTGGAGGCAGCCTGGCAGGGCACACAGGGTCTGCTCTAAGGAATGGGCCCATGAACATGGTGAGGTGGTGAGCGTAGCACGGGGCAGAGCCCGGCCTCAAAGACGCAGGGTCCTGAGTTTGAATCCCCGCTCCCTTGCTGACTGTGTGACGTTGGCCTAGTTGCCTAACCTCTCGGATGAGCTTGCAATGTTTGTAAAGTGGAGCTCACAACACGCATGAGAAGAGCAGCAGTGATGAGCCCTCCAGGAAACTGCCCCTGGGAGGTGGCCAGCCCCCGTGGGGCCTAGGCTGGGGGCTCACCTCCAGGTAGGACATGGACACCTCATACTCCATGTCGTTGCTGGTCTCCTCAATGGCACGGAAGAGGTCATTGAGGGTTCGAACGTAGATGCCAGGCTCGTGGTCTGTGCCCAGCATGGTGTAGGTTTTCCCACAGCCTGGGGCAGAACCAGGTGGTGGGTGATCAGGGTGGCCTTGCTGGGTAGGCAGGCCTGGAAACCAGGGTCTGTCCTCAAGGCTGGGCCCTCCCAGATGGCCAAGGAGGTGGTGGGGGATGGGGAGGATGATGTCCCCAGCTCGGGATGGGGCCTCTGGGGCTGGAGGGACCTGGGTGGGAATTGGAGTGGCCACATCCTGGATTCCTGCCCCAGCTGGGGCCAGACTAGTTGGAGGGCGATGGGGATTATAGAGGCGTTGCAGTCCTTGCCCGAGGCCTGGGCGTGCCCCTCACCTGTGGGGCCATAGGCAAAGACGGTGGCATTGTAGCCTGAGATGACGCCTTCGATGAGGCTCTTGGTGGTGGCCTGATACACCATCTCCTGTGAGGAAGGAGGCCTGTCAGGGGCCGGGACACAGACGGGCACAGCACAGGCACCCACTGGCTCGTCCTGACCTCCGATCAGAGCGGTTTCTGTCCCTGGAGCCCCAGGCCCAAGATAAGTGGGGGTGGGGAGTAGGGGAGGGGGTGTCTCTCCTTACACCCACGGTGAGCGACGCCAGGCTGAAAGAGCCTGGGACACCTGAGACACCTCCCTGCACAGCTGGCTCCTGGCCCCAGCCGTGAGGAGGCATCACATCTGTTCCTGGGAACATCCCGCAGATGGGCGAGATGGGGGTCCCCGAGGAGGATGTCAGCTTTTCCGAACCCACCCTCCACCTGTCCTCCTTGCACCAGATGGGCTTCAAGCTCCTTTTCCAGCTTGGGAGGGGCCAGCGAGGTATACATGTAGGGTGGTGTCTGAGTGCCTGAGTGCCAACCCCAGTGTGTCTGTGCAGGAGGCTGTGTGTATGTCACATGTGCACGAGAACCTTCCTGAATGGGCAAGGCTCAAGGAACAGAGGGTGAGCAGGTGGAGCCGAGGCTGAGGCTCAAGGGCAGGGTCCCCAGAGGGTCCCTCCTGAGCAGGGCTAAGGATGAGGAGATGCTCCTCACCCAGGCCCACCTTCACCTGGGTGGCAGTGAAGTCAAAGGCCACGTCGAACAGGTAGGACTTCTCCCGGGAGCGATGTGCCCGCAGGATGTCGTCGGGATCCTCCATTGGGTCCATGAGAACCACCATCTGCAAAGGTCCCCGGAGGGAGGCCAGCGGTCACCTGGGATCCCTGGGCCCCTGTGAGGTCAACCCTCAGGAGGGTTCACAAAGTTAACCCCTTTGTTAATCAAAGTTCACCATGCCCGTCGGGGCTCTGACCCTACCCCTCCTCACCTCAGGACCTGGGCAAAGGACGGGAGAGGCCACAGGCTGGAGTCCAAGGCCCAGGGCCCACTGGAGGTAGGTCCCAGAGCCAGAGCCCATTCCTGTCCTCTTCAGCTTTCCCGTGTCGGGTCAGGCTTGCCATCATCTGGCCTTGGATGCCCAAAGGGGACACCTTCCTGACAGAGCACACACAGGTGACACCCAGGCTACCACGAGCCCAGACCCTGGGGGCCTGCCGCTCACTGCAACACCAGCCCCCAGGCTCCCTCTGCCAAAGAGGGGCAACAGCAGAATGCCTAGCACCCGTCAGGGCTCATTCCGTGTCAGGACCTGCTGCCAGCACCCACACACACGCTCTTTTCTTCCTTTATTTCTGAGACAGAGTCTCACTCTGTTGCCCAGGCTGCAGTACAGTGGTGTGACCTCGAACCACTGCAAGCTCTGCCTTCTGGGTTCAATAGATCCTCCTGCCACAGCCTCCCAAGTACTTGGGATTACAGGTGCGCACCACCTGTATTTTTAGTAGAGATAGAGTTTCACCATGTTGGTCAGGCTGGTCTTGAACTCCTGACCTCAATCGATCCTACCGCCTCCACCTCCCAAAGTGCTGGGATTACAGGCATGAATGAGCCACCGTGCCTCACACAGTCTTTTAACCCCCTGCCATGACGCCAGGCTAAGGACAGCTATGACTCCCATCTTATGGATGAGGAAATCAGGGTCCAAAGGAGTCACATCCCCCAGGTCGTCACACATCAGCCAGGGAGACCCAGGGTGCCAACTGGGCTCTGTGTTCAAAGCCCACAGACTCCTATTCACCTCACTACAGCCCTGCCTGCCCCAACTCACCCCTCCAGGGCAGACCCTGGGGAGGGCAAAGAGCCGCAAGCAGCTGGGTGAGGGTGAGATCAGAGCCTTGGGCTTGGGGAGCCCGGCTCGTGGCCGAGAGGGGTGTGAGGGAACTGCAGCAGCGGTCCTCTGCAGCTTTGGGCCTGAGCTGGAAGTGGAAGGGGAGGCGGAGGGGCTTGGGCTGGGAGCCAGGACAGGGAGCTGGGCTCCCCTCCGTGCAGGGTATGGGTGGCAGCACTCTGTGTGTGTGTGTGTGTGTGTGTGTGTGTGTATGCACACATTTTTGTTGCCATGTGTGTTGAGACACAGGAGGGTCCTGGCCGGGTCTTCCCCTCTTCCAAAGGTGACTGAGGGACCCATTTTCTAGAACAATCTCTGGGC
>CAUYQU010047393.1:0-31760 GCA_963574635.1 Cheracebus regulus | reverse complement strand
CACCTATCAAACGTAGATTAGGTCTTTTCACATAGTCCCATATTTCTTGGAGACTTTGTTCATTCCTTTTTCCCCTTTTTTCTGTCATCTTGCCTTCTCGTTTTATTTCATTGAGTTGATCTTCGACCTCTGATATCCTTTGTTCTGCTTGGTCAATTCGGCTGTTGAAACTTGTGCATGCTTCGTGACGTTCTCGTGTTGTGTTTTTCAGCTCCATCAATTCACTTATATTCTTCTCTAAGTTGTCCATTCTCGTGAGCATTTCGTTACATCTTCTTTCAAGGTTCTTAGTTTCTTTGCATTGGGTTAGAATATGTTCTTTTAGCTCACAGAAGTTTCTTATTATCCACCTTCTGAAGCCTGATTCTGTGAGTTCATCACATTCATCCTCTGTCAAGCCTTGCTCTTTTGCTGATGAGGAGCTGCGATTCCCTGTAGGAGGAGAAGCATTCTGATTTCGGGTGTTCTCAGCCTTTTTGCACTGGTTTCTTCCCATTTTTGTGGATTTATCCACCTGTTGTCTTTGTAATTGCCGACTTTCAGACTGGGTCTCTGAGTGGAGGTCCGGCTTGTTGGTTATGAAGTTTTTTCTGTTTCTTAGTGTTCCTTCGGCGGACGCCCCTTCAGCACAAAGCTGGGCCTTCCCAGGTTCAGCTATGCTTGCTCTCAGTCCTCAGCGCTTCCAATTGCTGTTCTCCTTGTGGGGATGGGACCAGCCGAGCCCGATTAAAAGGGCACCCAGCCCCTTACACTCTTCACCGAGAAGTACCGCACCGGCCAAAAGAGTCGCACTGGCGACCCATGTGGTTCCTGTGCCGGGAATCTCCCAGTCTGTGGGCAACAAAAATTCGTTGGAAAGTGCGGCGTCTACTCGTTCTCTGCGCTTTCACTGGAAGCTACATTCTTGAGCTGTTGCTAATCGGCCGTCTTGGATCTCTCTTGTGTGCATACATTCTATGATGTTCACATGATGAAATTGCTTTAACAGCACATTTCTCAAAATCTGTCTCTACCATTGAGTGATGCATAATTCTTTGGATGTGGGGGTGAGGGTATGTATTTTTCTCTATATGGGGCTCTGCACTGTCCTATTGGATTTAAATAAATAATCCTTTGTACAATATTACACATAAATGTCAAGTACTATTGGGAACCAGACTTACAGAGACAAATAAAAGAAACCTAATTTCAATTTATATGTGTCTACCTTTGTTCTAGAAAAGATTATAGTTGATTAGTTTTAAAATAACTTATAAAGGATAAAGACTATAGTAGATGTATATACCAAGAGGTCTAGCTCTGTGGAACAAGTATCATTTATTCAGCATAGAGATCTGCAAATACCAATAATTAGGAGGACATGGGGAGGAAACCAATTTAGGTAAGGAAAGAGTGGGCTCGTCTCTCAGGGCTTGGAATATGGACACGCCAAATGCCCAGACTACCTCAACCTTTGTACTTCTTTTTAAAATTTTATTTACTTGGTTGTATTTTTCTTGTTTTGAGACAGGGTCTTTCTCTGTCACTCAGGCTAGAGTGCAATGACACAATCTCAGCTCATTGTAACCTCTGCATCTCAGGCTCAAACAGTCATCCTGCCTCATCCTCCCAGATAGCTGGGACTACAGGCATGCACCATCATGCCTGAGTAATTTTTGTATTTTTAGTAGAAACAGGGTTTCACATGTTGCCCGGGCTGGTCTCAAACTCCTGGACTCAAGTGATCCCATCCACCTTGGCCTCCCAAAGTACTGGGATTGTAGATATGAGCCACTATACCCAACAACCTTTACACTTCTGAGCTGAGTAATTTGCTGAAAACGCATAAAAGTTCCATTGACTTCTTTGGCATTTAGAAGTCTAGTTCCAGAGTCCTGTGTCCTGCAGAGAATCTAATATTATAATTAGATCATACAATGAAATAGCTTGAAAAGGCCAGGCACTGTGGCTCACTCCTATAGTCCCAGTACTTTGGGAAGCTGAGGTGGGCAGATCACTTGAGGTCAGGAACCAGCACGATAGAAATGAAGACCATACAGTGTTAAGAGCATGGATTCATGATACCTTCTTTCCTAACTCTTATATTAGCGTGTGTGATTGAGCATGTTATTTAACTATATGTTCTCATATGTAAAGTGAGACTTAGAATACTCTTTAGACACATGAAACAACCTCTGTTAGAGTACCTCTATGACTTTGTCCTTTCCCCCCTGGGCTACTGAATATTATTTACATATTTTTGCTGATACCCCATTCCTGTTCTGATACAAGAGAATAAAGAAAAATACTCAACCATAAAATTTAGTTTCTCTCATTCTGTATAGGTTTCACTCCATCCTTGAGAGTTCCTTCTCTGTACCCTAATGTGTATTTATCACTACCTCTTTATTTTCGTAAATTACAATCATATCTCACTTCTCAAGAGGTAGATATTTATTTCGTAAGAGAGTTAGTAAGCATATAAATCTAATATTTTCCTTCCTCTTTGTCCAAGTTCCGTTTCGGAAAATTTTAGCAAAGTACTTTGAGCAAAGATTATCAACAGGGACATGTGTATTTGTATGTGGCGTGGGGGATACAATGAAAGAGAGTAGTGGGATTGAAATGTGATATATGGATATATTTTCCTTTTAGAATTAGGTTTCTACACCTTGACGCTAGAGAGGGACCACATATTTACCATAGCTTCAGCTGTGCCTCCTAGTTTATGCTTCATTGCCCGCCTATGACAGTGGTCCCCCAATTTTAATATTTTCCAGGAAGCTTGCTTATTCAGCATTTAATTAAACAGTCCTCAGTTTGAATATCAGCTATACCAATGTGACCTTTAGTAAGTTAATCAGTATTTTCAAGCCTCCTTATTTATTTTCTTCACCTATAAATATTATCTCCCTCATAGGATTTTTAAAAGAATAAAGTAAAATGAAATTTTATATGTGGCTTAATACAGGGCCTGCCTGCACTGCCTGCAGGGTTTCAATAAATGGTCATTCTTTTAGGTCTTACACTACTAAGAGTAAGGATCTTCAAAATAGGTATGATGTAGGATTGTGAATCCATCTTTTAACCAAGTCTTAACATGAGTGATTTGTGGACTACACTTATAAAAACCCTTCTCTACCTAATTACCTGGATAGTCATTGTATCTTCAGAAGTCCAAATATTATTTTCTTTTTTGATCAAGCACACACTGTTATAATTCACTGCATGATTTAATACATTTTATAATACACGGATTCTCATGGAGCTTGCAGAATAAGTGACAGAGACCAACAAATATTTTCATGGAATCGTGTGCTTTGGTAAAATAAAGGAGCATTACTCATCCCAAGGAGGGATGGAAATAGGTCCAGGAATCATTTCTTCTAGAATAAGTGACTCCTAAGTTGAATCTTAAAGGATGAATAGGAATTAGACCATTGTGCCAAGAATGACTGCTTTATTTCTAGATTGGCTGACTGGATATCAGGGGAGATGATTTAGGGAAGAAGACAGCGTCTTAGCAGTTGTGTTCAGAAGTGTTGAGATTCAGGCCTGGTTCTATATATTAGTACAGTTATACCACTTGGAGGAAGTACAGAAGAAATAGGAAACAAATCTGAGAACCGCCCCCCCCCCACCGTGTGTGTGTGTGCGTGTGCGTGTGCGTGTGTGTGTGTGTGTGTGTGTGTGTGTGTGTGTGTGTGTGTTTTGAGACAATGTCTCACTGTGTTGCCCAGTCTGTGGAGTGCAATGAATGTGATAATAGCTCATTACATCTTCAACTACCTGGGCTCAAGTGATCCTTCTACCTTAACCTCTCAAGTAGCTGGGGCTGCAGGTGTGTGGTACCATGCCCAGCTAATTTTTTGATTTTTGGTAGAGATAAGATCTCACTGTGTTACCCAGGCTGGTCTCAAACTCCTGAGCTCAAGTGATCCTCCTGCCTCAGCCCTGTTTTCGTTTAGTTATATCTTTTTATAATTCAATGAGTATAATGCACATCTCACTTGAATATGAAAGTTAAAACTTTGGAAGTTGCTTCTTGTAAGAAACTGCTATATCCTTTTCTAAATTACTGATTCCAACTGCAACAAATATTGATAATATTAAATTCCCTTCTAATTTATTTTTAGTAGCCATAACAGTAATTGTGCAACAAGTATAAGTGTGCACATGAAAGAATACCTTTTTAAAAGAAGATTTTTTTTCTTTTTCTTTTTTTCGAGATGGAGTCTTGCTCTGTCACCCAGGCTAGAGTGTAGTCATGCAATCTTGGCTCACTGCAACCTCTGCCTCCCAGGTTCAAGTGATTCTCATGCCTCAGCCTCCTGAGTAGCTGAGATTATAGGCATACATCACCATGCTCTGCTAATTTTTGTATTTTTAGTAGAGACGGGGTTTCACCATGTTGGTCAGGCTGGTCTCAAATTCCTGACTGCAAATGATCCGCCCGTCCCCCTTGGCCTCCCAAAATGCTGGGATTACAGGTATGAACCACTGCACTGGGCCTAATACCATAGTCTTTGAGTTTAAATGGATACTTTGTTGTTGTTGTTGTTGTTGTTCTTGTTGTTTGAGACAGGGTCTATGCAGCCGTGCAATATCAGGTGGTCACTGCAACCTCCACCTAGCAGACTCAAGTGATCCCCCCACCTTAGCCTCCTGAGTAGCTGGGACCACAGGCGAGTGCCATCACTCCTGGCTAATTTTTTGTTTTCTTTGGTAGAAACAGGGTTTTGCCATGTTTCCCAGACTGGTCTTAAACTCTTGAGCTCAGGCAATCCACTTGCCTTAGCCTCCTGAAGTGCTTTGATTACAGGTGTGAGCTACTGTGCCTGGCCGAGAGTTACTTTTATTATTGGGGTCATCTATCAGCCTTTCATAATTATATGTCTAAATTATAAATACTGGGGGTGTACAGGATTCTCATTTATCCTTCACCTATGTTCTTTCAGAACTGAAAACTTTTACAAGTATTTATATATGTATGAATATCTATTTTTTAAAAACAAATTAACTGGCCAGGTGTGGTAGCTTTATGCCTGTAATCCCAGCGCTTCGGGAGGCCAAAGCTGGTAGATCATCTGAGGTCCAGGAGTTCAAGACCAGCCTGGCCAACATGACAAAATTCTATGTCTACTAAAAGTACAAAAAATGGCCAGGCATGGTGGCACATACCTGTAATCCCAGCTACTATGGAGACTGAGGCAGGAGAGTTGCTTGAACCCAAGAGGCAGAAGTTGCAGTGAGCCAAGATTGCGCCATTGCACTCCAGCCTGAGTGACAGCAAGACTCCATCTCAAAAAAAAAAAGTTAGCTGAAACAAAACACATTATTCTGTCAAATTATGAAGCAATTAAAACCAAAAAAGCATACCCATAAAAGTACAAATCGTTTATATTCTAAATTAGAGTATTAAAAAGGTTGCGATAGGCCGGGCACGGTGGCTTACACCTGTAATCCCAACAGTTTGGGAGACCGAGGCAGGGGGATCACTTGAGGTTAGGAGTTCAAGATCAGCCTGGCCAACATGGTGAAACCCTGTCTACAAAAATTAGCTGGGCATGGTGGCACCTACCTGTAATCCCAGCTACTCAGGAGACTGAGGCAGGAGAATCACTGGAACCCAGGAGTTGGACGTTGCAGTGAGCCAAGATTACGCCACTGCACTCTAGCCTGGTGACAGAGTGAAACTCTGTCTCCCAAAAAAAAAAAAAAAAGATTGTTATATAAACAATAATTTCCTTGAAGAACTGTGAGGCAAGACTGCATTCACTCAGAAACCACATCATCCACTTTTTTCCTCCGCTGTCCAGATTTTGCAGTGATTGCTCAGTGGGTGTAACAATTTAAGCTAGGGTTTACAGCAGAAAATTCTCACTTATGTTGATTTTGAATATTTCAGTTCCTTTTCTTGGCCTACAGTTATTTTCCTTTTGAAAAATGTGAAAGCAAATCACACTTGGTAAAACTATTTTCTTTCTATAGAGAGAAATAGCCCGGAAACTTGCAAATCCTAAGCAACCAACAAATCCTTTTCTAGAGATGGTCAAATTTCTGTTGGAAAGAATCGCACCTGTGCACATTGATTCAGAAGCCATAAGGTAAGCTAGGAAGTATATTTACTCAAAAATAGATAATCTGAAACTTCAGTGTTGTTAATTTAAATTCTGGGCCTCTAAAGATACCTAAAAACCTCTGTATGTCTCTTCTTAATCACAGGGGAGTTACATCATTCAAGTTGAAGGGAAAGTCTGCTTGTTTTATGATCTTTGGCTTTATTTAATGCTTTTTGTTTTTAAAGGGGTTTTATGTTTATTTTTAGCTTAGGTATTCTCATAAAAGAAAACTTAGAAAAAAGAGAAAGATAGAGAAAGGAATGTTTTAGATCTGTGTGGCTGTTGACCAACCTCTGAGTTTTCTTAAGAATTTTAATGGCCCCATAATATTCTGTAGTATATATTACTACAGAATAGTGTAGTATAGTGGTAACTGTTCATTTGATGTGTGAGAACAGAATGGTTTATTGGAAAGAGGACAGGATTGTCTTTAGACAAATTTGGTTTCAAAACATAAGTCTACTTTGTGGCTTTGGAAAAAGTCTGAATTTTCATTTATTTTCAACTTTAATATGGGCATAAAATCTTCTTGTTGGATGATTGTGTTAATTCAAGATAATATATAAAAGGTAAGCAGCCTGGCATCGTAGACATTAGCTATTGATTTTTTATTACATATTCTCATGATTTCAGACTTTTCTGTTGTTTTTAATGATTTCCTACTGCAAGCTTCTGGTAGTGCTTTTATCTTGCATTAATCATTTTTCCAGTAGATAAGTTTTATATCTTTCCACATTGGGTTACTGTGCAGCACTTGTTGGTTCTTTTTCCAAACAGCCTAGAATTCAGAGATCAGTTCCAGTTCCCAGGCTTTACTGTTTATTTCACCTTAGGTGAATCACTGATGTGGCTGTATTAAAATGCTGATTGTATTCATTTGCTAGGGCTTTCATAATAAAATATCCCAACGTGGCTGGCCTAAACAAAAGAAATTTATTTTCACACAATTCTGGAGGTATAAGCCTGAGATCCAAAGTATCAGCAATTTTAAATTTTTTTCCTGAAGCCTTTCACCTTCATTTGCAGATGGCTTCCTTCTCACTGTATCCTCTTGTGGTCTTTTCTCTGTGCACCCAGCATATTTATGTCCTAATCTGTTATAAGAACAATAGTCATATTGGTTTAGGCCCCACCCATTCAATCTTATTTTACCTTGATTGTCTCTTTAAAGGCCCTATCTCTAAATGCAGTCACATTCTGAGATACTGAGGATTAGAATTCATATTAATTTGGGAGAAACACATGTCAGCCCATAACATAATAAATGTACATATATTCAGGCTATATCTAATAATTTAATACATTCATACAATTTGTGAAGATCAGATCAGTGTAATGGGGATATACATCACCTTAAATATTCATCTTTATGCTAGAAACATTGAAATTCTCTTCTAGCTAGTAAACTATAGTCACTCTACCAATCTCTAAAACACTTTTACATCTATTAATTAACCTGTCTTCGTTCCCCCTTTCCCAGCTTCTTGTAACCACCAGTCTACTCTGTCATCATGAGGCCCACATTTTTAGCTCCCACCTATGACTGAAAATAAGCAATTATTTGTTTTTTTTTGTTCTTGGCTTGTTTCATTTAACATAATAAGCTCCATTTCCATATGTGTTGCTGCAAATGGCAGGATTTCGTTCTTTTTTATGGCTGAATGATTCTTCATTGTACACATATACCTCATTTTCTTTCTTCATTTGTTGATGGGCACTTAGGTTGATTCCATATTTGGCTGTTGTAAATAGTGACACAATGAACATAGGAGTGCAGATATCTCTTCCATATATTAATTTCCTTTATAAAAAATATGTACCCAGTAGTGGAATTGCTAAATCATATGGCAGATCTGTTTTTAGTTTTTTGAGGAACCTCCATACAGTTTTCCATAGTAGTTATGCTAATTTACATTCCCACCAACAGTGTACAAGGGTTCACTTTTCTCCACATCCTTGGTGGCATCGATTATTCCCTGTCTTGTTGATAAAAAGCCATTTTAACTGAGGTAATGTTTCTCCTTTTGGTTTTCATTTGCATTTCTCTAATGATTAATTATGTTAAACATTTCTTCATATACCCATTGGCTACTTTTATGTCTTCTTTTGAGAAATGTCTGTTCAGATATTTTCCCATTTTTAAATTGCATTTTTTTTATGTGTGTGGTTTTGATTTTTAGTTTGGTGTTTTTTGTTTTGTTACTTTGCTGTTATTTGAACTCCTTATATATTCTGGCTATTAATCCCTTGACAGATGGATAATTTGCAAATATTTTCTCATTCTGTGAGTTGTCTCTTCACTTTTTTTATTGTTTCCTTAGCTGTGCAGAACCATTTTAGCTTGGTGTAGTCCTATTTTTCTATTTTTGCTTTGGTTGCCTGTACTTTTGGGATCTTAACACAAAACAATTTGGCTAAGACCAATGTCTTTAAGCATTATCCCAGCATTTTCTGCTGGTAGTTTTATCTACTAGGTCTTAATCCATTTTGATTTGATTTTTTTAGAGGATGAGGGATAGGGACCTATCACTGATGAACATAGATGCAAAAATCCTCAAAAACCGTAGCAACCTGATTTCAGTAACACATTAAAAATACCATTCATCATGATAAAGTGGGATTCATCCCAGGAATGCAAGGATGGTTCAACATACATAAATCAATAAACATGATTCATATTAATAGAACCAAGAATGAAAACCGTATAGTCATTTTAATAGATGCTGAAAATATCCTCAACGAAATAGGTATAGAAGGAACAGACCTCAATAATAAAGGCCATAGGTGACAAACCCACACCAAACATTGTGTTGAATGGGGGAAATTGAAAGGCTTTTCTCTAATAACTGGAATAAGATACAGCAGCCACATTTACCACTTTTATTCAACAAAATACTGGAAGTACTGGCCAGAGCAATTAGGCAAGAGAAAGAAAGGCCATCCAAATTTGGAAAGAAAGAAGTCAAATTAGCCTTGTTTGCAGATGACATTATCACAGAAAAACTAAAGACTTCATCAAAAAACTATTAGAACAGATAAATGAATTCATTATAGTTGCAGGATACAAAATCAACATACAAAATTCAGTGGCATTTATATATGCCGACAGCAAACAAAATCAAGAAAGCAATCTTATTTATAGCAGCTACAAAGAATATCAAATACCTAAGAATCAACTTAACCAAAGAAGTGAAAGATCTGTTACGAGGAATACTTTAAAACACTGATGGAAGAAATTGAAACTGACACACAAAAAATGGAAAAATATTCCATGCTCATGAAATGAAAAAATTAATATTGTTAAAATGATGGTACAACTCAAAGTAATTTACAGATTAAATGCAATTCCTATCAAAATACAAATGACATTCTTCACAGAAATAGAAAAAACAATCCTAACGTATATGTGGAACCACAAAAGACTCAGCCAAAGCATTATGCGGAAAAAGAACAAAAGCTGGAGGCATCACACTACCTAACTTTCAAATATCCTGCAAAACTATAGTAACCAAATGAACATGATGGCATAAAAACTAGTCACATAATCCAAAGGATCAGAATTGAGAACCCAGCTACAAATTCGTGCTTTTTTAGCCAGCTCATTTCCAATAGAGGTGTCAAGAACATAGTTTCTACAGTAAATTGTGCTGGGAAAACTGACTAGCAGAAGGATAAAACTAGACCCCTATCTCTCATCTCTCAACATATGAAATCAACAAAATTTATTTTTGTTTATCTTCTTCATCTTTTTTTTTTTTTTTAAGACAAGGTCTTGCTGTGTCTCCCAGGCTGGAGTACAGTGGCATAATCATAACTCACTGTAGCCTCAACCTCCTGGGCTCAGGTGATCCTCCTCTCTCAGCCTCCTAAGTAGCTGGAGCCATAGGCACATGCTACCACACCTGGCTAATTTTGTAGGGGTGTTTTTTTGTTTGTTTTGGTAGACACAGGGTTTTGCCATACTCTCTGGGCTAGTCTCAAACTCCTGGACCCAAGCGATCCACCCACTTCGGCCTCCCAAAGTGCTGATATTACAGGCGTGAGCCACCACACTCAGTCCTTTTTTATTAAGATTTTCTTTTCTGACCGGGTGTGGTGGCTCATCCCTCTAATCCCAGCACTTTGGGAGGCCGAGGCAGGCAGATCACAAGGTCAGGGAGACCAGCCTGGCCAATATGGTGAAACCCCATCTCTACTAGAAAAAATTGGCCAGGCATGGTGTTGCATGCCTGTAATCCCAGCCTAGGAGGCGGAGTTTGCAGTGAGCTGAGATCACACCACTGCACTCGGGGTAACAGAGTGAGACTCTGTCTCAAAAAAAAAAAAAAGATTTTCTTTTTCTCTTTTCTTTTTTGGATACAGGATCTTACTCTGTTTCCCAGGCTGAAGTGCAGTGGCACAATCCTGGCTCACTGTAGTAGGCTTAAGCAGTCTCAGACCTCAGCCTCCTGAGTAGGTAGAACTATAGACATGTCACCATGCTTAGCTAATTTTTTTTTAAGTTCTTTTGTAGAGAAGCAGTTTTGCCATGTTGACCAGGCTGGTCTTGAGCTCCTGGGCACAAGCATTCTGCCCACTTTGGCCTCCCAAAGCTCTGAGATTATAGGCGTGAGCCACCACACCCAGCCTGATTTTCCTATCCTCTACTTTTCTCATTTGCAAATAAGTAAGGAACTATTAAGGCTTTGAGGGACTAATTGTTTGGTCCACATTGTAGTAGTTCAAAAACAGTAAGTTAAATCTGCCTGTCTTATTTTGCATATTAATGTCCTTTGCTCTGTACCATTTGACTTTAATGGGATAGATCATGTATATAACAGTAGAAATGGGTACTCTTGCTTAAGCGTATTAACTTTGAAAGAGACATGTAATCCTATCAGAAAATCAGAGCCTCCATGAAGCCTCACAAGGGTTTTGTTACCTCAGCAAATTATAGCATAATATTTGATTTCCAGTGTTAAAAGACCAAAAACTGAAGTTTTTCAGTATAATCATTAGTTGTTTGGACTCAGAGAAGTGAACTAATAGTTAGAATTTCTAATGGATGAATTTTATGTAATTTTTTAATTTTAGTGATAAACATGTCTTACAGTCCTTCCATATAACCAAATCTTAAATATTAAATGACAAATAGAGGCCTTATTTATTCATTTAACATATACATAAAAGAGTGATTTGTAAAGTACATTCCATAACTGGGGGGAGATAGTTATGTAATCCAAATTGTGTGAGATAGGTTTGTTGTAAAGGAACCTCCTGAAATAGGTGGCACATATGATGGGTAGTGAAAGATAAGACTTACAGGGATGAGCCAGGTGAAGATTGCAGGGGAAGTATAGTCCAGGTGACCAGCCAGTGCCCTTGAGTAGATTGTTTAATCTGCTCTGAGCTTCAGTTTACTCATCTTTGAAAATAAGGACAATGGGCTAGATGTGGTGGCTCACACCTGTAATCCTAGCACTTTGGCAGGCTGAGGCAGGCGGATCACCTGAAGTCAAGAATTCAGACCAGCCTGGCCAACATGGATGGCCAAACACCATCTCTACTAAAAATACAAAAATGAGGTCAGTGATAATCACTACTCACTATAATTTTTAAGATAAATAATATACGAATATGTAAGACATTTAGCATAATATCTCACACATATTAAGTGCTGAATGAATATTTAAGTAACTATTGTAGAAAGAAAAAAGAGCAGATACAGAAGAGCAAAGGCAAATGGAATCAAGAAATATTTATTCCTTAATAAAAATATTAAGAGATGGTACCACTGCACTCCAGCCTGGGTGACAGAGTGACTCCAGCCTAAAAAAAAGAAACATTTTGAGTAGATATAGTCAAAAGCAGAAACAAACCAAAGAGGGGTTAAAATCTGGAGGGGTCAGATGCTATCCAGAAGTCAATTAAATACTAAGAATCATCAACTAGATTAGGAAATGGGAAAAAATCACAATGGCCAGAGTAGTTTCTGTGAAGTAACAAGGACAAAACCAGAATGCCATGGATTCAGAAAGACATACGACAGTCCTTTCCAACATCTACATTGTGGTACACAGAGAAAATGATCAGTGATACTTATGCGGAGAAGACTGCTGAAGTCTGTTTACTGGCGCAGCTCAGCAGAAAGCCAGTAGGTACCACTTGGCTACCCTGAGGCTTAAGCATATTAAAGGGATACGTAACCTTATCACCCTTCTATAACCCTGCTTAGGAGATAAATTGACAGCACCAGTGGAGACAATCAGTGTAGACAGCACTAACTTTATATAAAAAGCAAAAGACAAGGCTGGGTGTGGTGACTCACGCCTATAGTCCCAGCACTTTGGGAGGCAGATATAGGTAAATCACTTGAGTCCAGGAGTTCAAAACTAGCCTAGGCAATATGGCAAAACCCCATCTATACAAAAATTAGCTGGACACCATGGCATGGGTCTGCAGTCCCAGGAATGTGGGAGGCTGAGGTAGAAGAATGAGCCCAAGAAGTGGAGGTTGCAGTGAGCTGAGATCGTGGCACTTCACTCTATCCTTGGCAACAGAATGAGGCTGTGTCTTAAAAAGAGCAAGAAAAAAAAGGACTAAAATCAGAGTTTGAGCCTCAAAAAAAAAGTAACAGAGACAAATGAGATGATGGAAAGGGAATAAGCTTGAAGAAGAATCTTCTGCTATAGTTTTTGACTAAATTATTTCGAATATTTAAATACCTTGAAAAGGTGCTAGGTGACAAGAAGACAGATTGCAGATAAGGGAAGGGGAATATAGATGAGCAATATTCCTAAGGAAGCAGAGCAGTAAGAAGTACATCTTAGCCTATGACATGACAAAATAATAGACACAAATTAGAGGAGATTCGAAGATTAGGTATGGAAAATTAGAAAAGAGTTTTCACTCAAGGCTTCCATTACTACTCTCTCTTCTGTTAAAGGTGAAGTTGCTCAGTGGGAGGATTTAGACTTCAGATAGATGGTGAAGATTTGTAACATTGGTTGTATAGCGTAGACTTCATAAGCAGTTTTGAAGAGGCAATTGGATTGGTGATCATCTTTTGCATTATCATAGCCCTGTGAAGTATATATTATTTATCTAATTTATAAAAGTGAAAAAATACTTAATAAGAGGAAGGATTATGATCCTGGTTTTAAGACTTTGTTCTTTCACTTATAGTTCCTTGACTCATAATGGTGATTACCAACATTACAGTGATAGCAGAGATTATGTCTCATTTCACAATGTATTTCTCAGGTAAACTGTAAGACTTGGCACATGACAGGTAGTTAATACTCATTAAATAATTATATGCATGGAACCTATCACAAGTATTTACATACATTTATACATTTTTTGAAACACACTTGTAATTTTGTTAAATTCATGCAATGTTTACTGGGATTTCTTAATAAAATGCTTAATTTGGAATGATTTTCTCAAATTGGATGAATCTTAAAAATACAGTGTCAGGGCCAGGAGTGGTGTGGCTCACGCCTGTAATCCAAGCACTTTGAAAGCCAAGTCAGGTGGATCACCTGAGGTCAGGAGTTCAAGACTAGCCTGACCAATATGGTGAAACCCCGTCTTAAAAAAAAAAAAAACAGTGTCAGATCTAAAATTTCCAGGAAACACATAAGGTTGGCAAAGATTTCTTAGAGAAAACATAAAAGTCACAAACTGGGAGAAAATACTTGAAAAGCATGTATTTGGTGAAGGATTATATCAGGATATATAAAGATCTCTGACTACTGAACAATAATAGGACAAATGATTCAGTTTTAAATGGGCAGATTTGAACAGGCACTTGATAAGATGGTAAATAAGCACAGGATTGACCACAGAAGAGGTATGGAGCAGTATTTTGTGGAGATGAGAATGTTTTATATAGGCATGTATCTCCTCAAGGAGATACCACTTCACATCCACTGAGATGGCTATAAGTAAAAAGACAGATATGTTGGTGAGGATTTGGAAAAACTGGATCCTCATGTATTTCTGGTGGGAATATGAAATGGCAACTCTGTTTTGGGAAACAGTTTGGTAGTTCCTCAAAAAGTTAAATATAGAGTTACCATATGACCCAGTAGTTCCACTCAAGTATATACTCAAGAAAAATGTTTGTAGTAACATTATTCATAATATCCCAAAAAACTGGAGTTAAGTTAAATGTCCACCAACTGATGAATGGATAAATAAATTTTCTCGGCCAGGCGCAGTCGCTCATGCCTGTAATTTCAGCACTTTGGGAGGCCAAGGCAGACCTATCACCTGAGGTCAGGAGTTCGAGACCAGCCTGGATAACTTGGCGAAACCACGTCTCTACTACAGATACAAAAATTAGCCAGGTGTGGTGGTGGGTACCTGTAGTCCCAGCTACTCTGGAGGCTGAGGCAGGAGAATGGCTTGAACCCGGGGGGGTGGAGGTTGCAGTGACCCTAGATGGCACCACTGCACTCCAACCTAGGTGACAGAGCAAGACTTTGCCCCCCCCCCCCAAAAAAATAAAAAATTGTTTTTCTTAAATCCATATGCTGGAATATTATTTGGAAATTTATTTAAATTATACTACACCGATTCATGCTACAGTGTGGATGAACGTTAAGAACATTATGCTAATTGAGAGGAGGCAGTCACAGAGGATAACAGTTGTGTATTAGTCTGTTCTCACGATGCCAGTAAAGACGTACCCAAGACTGGGTAATTTATAAAGGAAAGAGGTTTAATGGACTCGCAGTTCCACATGGTTGGGGAGGCCTCACAATCATGGCAGAAGATGAAGAAAGAGCAAAGGGACATCTTACGTGGTGACAGGCAAGAGAGTATTTGCAGGGGAACTTCCCTGTATAAAACCTTCAGATCTCTTGAGATTTATTTATTGGAGGAAACTGCCCCCATGTTCAGTTATCTCGGCCTGGCCCCACCCTTGGCACGTGGGGCTTATTACCGTTAAAACTGAGATTTGGGTGGTTTGGACAAAGCCAAACCATATCAAATTGTATGATTCCATTAATATGAAATGTTCAGAATAGGCAAGTGAATAGGGGCAGAAAATAGATTAGTAAATGCCTAGGGCTGGAGGGAGTAATGGGGAATGAGTTCCTGCTAACAGGTAAGGGGTTTGACTTAGGATAGTGGTGGGATGTTCTGTAATTAGGTAGTATATCTCTGTGAATATAGTAAATACCATTGAGTTGTACATTTGATTTGGTGATTTGTGTGGTATATAAATTATACTTTAAGTTAACATTTGTGCACATAAGCACCAATTTTTTAATGCTATCAGAGTAACTGAAGATGATGAATTTTAAAATAATTTTTGTGATGTAATTGGGGAAAAGAAAGTAAATGCTAACCCTAGTTTAAACTTCAACATCTGTAAATTAGTACAGCCATTATGGAGAACAGTATGGAGGATCCTCAGAAAACTAAAAAATATAACTCCCATATGATCAAGCAATCCCACTACTAGGATACATCCAAAAGAAATAAAATAAGTATATCGAAAAGATACCTGTACACCCATGATTATTGCAGCATTATTGACAATAGCCAAGATTTAGAATCTCTCTGTGTCCACCAAGGAATGAATGGGTAAAGAAAATATGGGTACCAAGGAATGAATGGGTACATAGATAAATGGAATACTATTTGGCCATAAAAAAGAATGAAATGCTCTTATTTGCAACAATATAATGGCATTGGAGGACATTATGTTAAGTGAAATAAGCCAAGAACAGGAAGTTTAATACCACATGTTCTCACTGGCAGGTGGAAGCTTAAAAAAGAAGTAGATCTCACAGAAGCAAAAAATAGAACAGAGGAGACTAGAGGCTGGAAAAGGTAGTGGGAAGGGAGGGTTATGGAGAGATACAAAATTACAAAAAGGGATATAAGATTACAGCTAGATGGAAGGGATGAATTCTAGTGTTCCATAGCACAGTAGGATGGCTATAGTTAACAATAACATAGTTTCAAGTAGGTAGAAGGAGAGTATTGAATGTTCCCAACACAAAGAAATTATAAGTGTTTTAAAATGATGGATATGCTGATGATCCTGATCTGATCACTATGCATTATATCTTTGGAAACATCACTGTGTACCCAATGGATAGTTATAATTTTTATTTGTTAATTTTTTGTAAGTGAAAAGATTTTCAGCATTTGCATCCTATACATATTTGGTACTTAAATTTTTTAGAATGAACAATTTAACATATACATAACACCAAAGGAAAAAAATTTAACCAGTCTATTATTTTGAACATTTGAAATAATAATCAAATGTTCTCATAATAAGGTAATAACTTCTTCAATTTACTGATGAGTAAAGAATCTCAAAACCAGAAATCACATTTGTTTTTACTTAAAATAGTACCATGTTGTTACATAGTCTGATTTTTTATTGACCAGATAATATTCTATTTCTTGGGGGTGGGTATTTTAAAAAACTACTTCCTTAATTTTTGACAATTACATTATTTCTAATTAATGAATCTTTATAAATATAGCATGATGCTTCTGATGACTTGCTTCTTTGCTATAAATTTATAGAAATAAAATTACTGATTCAGTATATTAATTACCAGTGATTAATTCATTTGTCCATGTATATGTTTATTATTTGTATTTTTTGAGCCAGCTGTCATTGCCTATTTAGCAACCACTATATTATTGCTGTTCTTAAAACTGAAAATGATCTCAGTATATATGGAAATGAATATTAAATTACTATATAAATATATTACCAGTGTGTATTGTGTCATTTTAGTTTATTATTTTTTAGAAGAGTTTTTTGGGTTTTTTTGGTTTTTTGTTGTTGTTGTTTTTGAGATCGAGTCTCACTCTGTCACCCAGGCTGGAGTACAGTACGGTGGTACGATCTTGGCTCACTGGAACGACCCAAGTTCAAGCGATTTTCCTGCCTCAGCCTCTCGAGTAACTGGGATTATAGGCACCTGCCATAGTACCTAGCTAATTTTTGTAGTTTTTAATAGAGATGGAGTTTCACCTTCATGGCCAGGCTGTCTTGAAATCCTGACCTCGTGATCCACCTGCCTTGGCCTCCCAATGTGCTAGGATTACAGGCATGAGCTACCTCACCCAGCCAAGAAGAGTTATTCCTATACATTAAGTTTGTTAGGGGGATAAACTATGTAGAAGTTTAGTTATCAAGTAAAAAGGACAAAGTTGGAACTCCCCCCGCCCCACACACAGAAATTCCTTTGAATTTGATCTTTTAAGGCTCTATGTTCTGTCACAGTGTGATGAGTGTATAGTTACTACTCTAGTGGTAACTGATTTATGTTTTCTTCGTTTAATAGTGCACTAGTGAAATTGATGAATAAGTCAATAGAGGGGACCGCAGATGATGAAGAGGAGGGTGTAAGTCCAGATACAGCTATTCGTTCAGGACTTGAACTTCTTAAGGTATTTTTGAAACGGTTTTGTTGCCATGTATTTCCATGGGATCATAATTTGCCTTCTTTTCAGGATATGCAGGTGTCAGATTTATTTCATAGGAAGCTGTTTGAAAGATTAAAACTTGTGTTGGAAGTCAGATTATGTAAAAATAATGTTTTTACATCATAACGTAATATAATTATTTTAGATCATAAATTAATAGTTGTTTGTTTCACTGTTTGCCATTTCCATGCCTGCTGTGCTTGTTAGTGATTGCTGTACAATCCAGTCTTAACTAAGTAATAGCTTAAGACTTTGTGGACAGGTTATGTAACTAATTCTAGGTGGGTGGAATATCATCATCAAAGTGAGTAGTTTTTGGCATATTTGTGGGATTCTTGGGAGACTGGCATGACTAGATAAAAGTGGTGATTTGGGGAATAATGGGAGACAAGGTTCCAGATTGTTGAGTGCCACTGGGTAAGCAAAGTACTGTCACCAGCTTTTAACCTAGCTTTCAACCAGCTGCAGCCCTTGATAGAGCTTTCATCGGATTAAATAAAAGAAGAGTAGAAATTGAAGGCAAAGAGACATTGATACCACTGCGACATAAGGGAGAAGAGACAACCAAGTACAGCGGATGTTAGATAGAAAAAGAATGATGGAATCGTATTCTGAGAGTCTTAAATATCATTGCATTGAAAGAATTGATGTGATACCTCATTAATAAGATTTTAATTATATTTTTAATAATTGAGTTGTATTTTCAGTTCATTTTAAAAGTGAAGCCACTTTTAAGGCAGTATGTTTTAATAGATTGCTTTTTATTACATTTTTCTAATTTAATTCTTCAATTTTTTGTAAATAAAACCACATAACTAAATATTATCGCTCCAGATCTTGCCAAATGAGACAAATCTGCACTTATTATTAAATAAGTGCTTATTGATTTAATTAATGAAGACCACCTGCTCAATTCCCCTTTCTCCTTGCTTCTATTTTCAGCCCTAATCTTGATACTACATTAACTGAATTCTTTCTACTTTATGGAAGGTTAACTCTTTAGACATGTATCTGACTTGTTAAAAATTACTTAAGGACATGTTTGTGCTTGTGTCATAATAAGGGAATAATTATATATTGTAATCATAATTAAAAGTTCACAATAGTGGCTTCTTTGATGATAGTTACGATGAGTGATAGATTTCACTTGAAATATTTTCTTGGCTGGGTACAATGGTTTTCATCTGTAATCCCAGCCAAGGCAGGAGGATCTCTTGAGCACAGGAGTTGGAGACTAGCCTGGGTAACATAGCTAGACCTCATCTCTACAAAAAGAACAAAAGAATTTAGCCAGGCATGTGGTGCACCTGTAGTCTCAGGTCAGGGGGTTGAGGTGGGAGGTTGAGACCACACTGAGCTGTGATGTTCCACCACATTCCAGCCTAGGTAACAGAGTGAGATCCTGTCTCAAAAAAAAAAGAAAAGAAAAAATTTCTCATAGATTATCTTTTTGCCAGTCAAAGAAAGCTCTGAGTTAGCATTTTGTTTACATTACACAAAGATTGAGTCATTACGGATGGAGGTTTTATTTCAAGTAAGCATTTCTTCACCTAAACACAATATATTTATAAACTGGTAAGAGTTATTAATACTGTAAATCACATTCCATAAAAACAGAGCCGTGTGTTTTGTGTTCCAAGTAGCAGAATAGACTAAGAGGTAAAGAAGAAAATAGGACAAAGGATGTATGTCAGTTGTGTACTTCTAAAGCTATATCTGTTTTTTCAGGTTCTGTCTTTCACACATCCTACCTCGTTCCACTCTGCAGAGACGTATGAGTCCTTGTTACAGTGCCTAAGAATGGAGGATGACAAGGTAGCAGAAGCTGCTATACAAATTTTTAGAAATACAGGTCACAAAATAGAAACAGATCTTCCCCAAATACGATCGTGAGTACACTTTTTCTCCCATGGTAAATATAAAAGTTTCTAAGTGTGGGAACCATAGAATAATTGTTTTCCTTCTGTGTAGGAAGATAGGAGAGAGGAAAGACAACTTTGATTTAGAAGCTACTTTTCTGTGTCCTCCTCTGTTTTGTCTTGCCCTTGACTCACACACCTCTCCCATCATTAGAAAGTAGGCAGCAGAATACACTGAAACTACATGTTTGTTTATAAGAAAATTATTTTAAGATATTAAGAATCAAAAGTTATCACAGAATTTAGTGTTTTATTATATTTATGATTAATATCTTTCTGATCCATGTATATTCATCCTTTTTCTATAAATGGGTTATAAATTCAATGTCTGTCACTTTACTATCCCACCAGAAAATGGGGCAAATAGTTCACTTTGGCATCTTAAAAGGTTAAGGTGGAACTTCTGCTGAGATGTTATATTTAGACTTAAAAAAAATTGCAGAAGACATCTTTTAGAGGGAAAAACACATTGCAAATAGCTGTTGAACCATATGTTCAGGGTATATGTAAGTAGTTCAGAGTATATTCAACTACATACCATTTTCCTCACATAGTAATCATAGGGCAAGCAGTCTTCTGAAGTTTTTATTAAATTTGTGAGCTAATAGTTTAACTTGTGAAATAATTCAGTGTTCATTGTATGTTCTCTTCATTCTCAGCATTATTCTGGCTGATAAAAAAAAGTTACCACAATCAGTCCTTGCCCTTAAGGAGTTTATAGACTAGAGATAATAAACTTTCTACATTATAAAAAAAAAAGATCATTGATACAATAGGATCAAGTTTTTGATGAGTTTTTCAAGGGAGGAAAACCTACACATCTTTTAAAGGCAAAAAATATATTCTTAGAGGAATTCTACCTCAAAGGAAGCAATTGAAAATGAGTATAGATGGAAGAGTTAACTTTGCACATGAGGAATAAACACCTTATTCATAAGACTAATGGAAAAGAAAGGAAATAATCACTGGAAAGCAGAAAAGCACAACACTAAAGACCTCAATAACAACTCTAATGGCATCCGTGGATTATAGCACTCTAGAAAAAACAAGAAGAAAGGTTAAAGTTGACTTCTGTATTATTTTATTTAGCTAAGAATAATTAGTAATACATTTAACAACAGTTTGATCGAAGCTGTCTTAGTCATTCACTAGTGTTATTTTATAAGAGATGTTACTTTGGTAAATGGTATGGTGAAAGACTAAACAGATGGGAGAGAGGAGAGATGTCTTTTGTTTGGAAGCGTAGTCACTACTCAGTCAGGGAGGTCTATTTGGGCATGGACATTCCTATCTCATAATTCTAAAGTCCATAGAAGGAAGCTTCAGACATATTTATAAACATCAAATTAGACTTATACCAACTACCATATGTTCCCATTTTTGGTTAAGGTGCTTGACTTGGAGCCTGCAGTATAGCTTTTCATGTCTAGCCTCCCATTATCATAAGACGGCATTGTTACCCTTACATTTGATACCACTACCTTTATAATCTATAAAATAGGCTCTTATAACATTAAATTTATGACACATATATAAAATGTTAAATATCTTTCTTTAAATGTTTTTTACTTTATCAATTTTCTTCTGATTATAAAAATACTTATATTCATTGTAGCAAACTGAAACTAGAAAAAATATAACGGAACAGTCACCAGTAATATTTGCTATGTATATTTTTTATGAATGTTCATCTACTAGATGTTTGTCTATTTTTTGTAGGTTCATATAAGCATACTATTTTCTTCATTCTACCTAATGATTTTTTTCTGTCATCAGCATTTAATTTTTGAAGACTGTTACATGTTTTTCCATCTCATCCTAACGGAAGACTGTTTTAGTTTACCCTTCATTGTCAGTGTAGAAGTTGAGTATATGGATTTTGAAAGAAATGCTAATTTTCAAATCCCGACTCTCAGTTCCCTAGCTTCATCATCTTAGGAGGCTTAAATAACATCTTTGTGCTTTAGTTTTCTCATCTGTGTAATGACTATAATAGTCTGGGTGGATGTGAACATTAGTTGGATTAATACATATGTAAATATCTAGAATGATGTCTGGCACATAATGGTTAGATATTTTTACTGCCATTCTCCTGATATATATGTATCTGTATCTTTGCATACTTTATTTCACTAGTATCATTTCAGCTGTTTAATACAGCTTGGCTTCTTGCTACTCTTTTTTCATAGCTACTTTGAAATAACTGAAGGGGATTATAAAAGGAAGTTGAAAAATTAGCAATATCCTACTTAGAAGGTAAATGTAAAAACATGTCATGAGGTAAGCTTTAGATTATGAATTCAGGGTAGCTTGTTATTTTGAATATTTGTGAATTAGCTTTAAAATAAGAATTGTCTCCTGAAGTAGGCTTTTTCTTGAGGCATTGTATTTCTTGGTTGTACTTGGGGGTAGAGAGAGAGCTTTTTAAAGTCTTTCTTTAGCTCAGATAATTTTTAAGAGAGGCTTCACTACCAGCATCCATCTATATATGGGAAGTGGAAGTCAACCAAAGGAATACTTGTTGTTTTATGGCTTTAAGAAAAAAAAACTATATTATTTTTTGCAGGACCTTAATTCCCATTTTACATCAAAAAGCAAAGAGGGGTACTCCACACCAAGCAAAACAGGCTGTGCACTGTATACACGCCATATTCACAAATAAAGAAGTCCAGCTTGCACAGATTTTTGAGGTATATCTAATACATAGGTTGTGTTTATATTGGTCTTTATTTTTTAAGCTCTGTAGTTTGATGAAGATGGAAGCTAGATTTTTTTTAAGCTGTTTATATGTAGTCTCCTAGAATATAAATTCCTTGGGAGCAGGGATTCTTTCTATTTTATATTGTACTGCATTCCCAGCCTTTAGATTAGATTATATGTTCAAATACTTCATATTGAAGGCTGTTTTGTGGTTTTGTTATTAGTCTGTTTTTGAAACAAGGTCTCAGTTTGTCACCAGTGCTGGAGTACAGTGGTGCAGTCTCTGCTCTCTGCAGCCTTGAACTCCTAGGTTCAAGCAATCCTCCTGCCTCAGCCTCCCAAGTAGCTGAGAGTACAGGCACATGCCATCATGCCCAACTAATTTTTGTATTTTTTATAGATAGGAGGTTTTGCCATGTTGCCCAGTCTGTTCTTAAACTCCTGGACTGAAGTGATTCACCCAAAGCCTTAGCCTTCCAAAGTACTAGGATTACATACATGAGCCACCACACCTGGCTTTATGTATTTATATTAGAACATTTTACTTAATTTTAGCCTTGTTGGCTCAGTGGTGCCTTTATTCTCAGAAAGTATTAGTTAGATAATTTTGAACAATCCAGTTTGAAGTACCTAAGAACCCTACCTAAAAATTAATCCTGTTTCCCTTTCTTTACATATGATGATTGGCCTCATTTTACTATTAGAAATGTATTCCTGTTATAAGTTGGAGATAGTGTGACCAAAACCCAGTGAACTCTTACTTTATGTGATTTAAAATGTTCCCACAGGGTGAGAAATCCACCAATATAGCAAATCCATTGTTGTAGATTAATCAAAAATAATGCCGATTTGGTGAAGCAAAAAATGTTTTGTTTTTTTTTTCTTTTACTTGGGTTTTTTTCCTTTTATCTTTTTTCTACATTCTTTAAATCTTGCTAACATTTGGTAGGTGAATTAAGAACCAAGTGTCTAATGTGGTTGAAGTTAGTTATGATCATATTAGAGCAGGTTGGTTTGGGCATGATAAATTCAGTAGAATGTCTAGATATTTATAAAACAAATTGGTAATTTTGTCTGTTTTATTTTTATAGCCACTCAGTAGGAGTCTGAATGCTGATGTGCCAGAACAACTTATAACTCCATTAGTTTCATTGGGCCACATTTCTATGTTAGCTCCAGATCAGTTTGCTTCCCCAATGAAATCTGTAGTGGCAAATTTTATTGTGAAAGATCTGCTAATGAATGACAGGGTAAGTTTCTTATTTAATAAAATTGAGAATCGTGAGATTAAGACTATTTATATCTTTATCACAGAAACACTTCTGTTTCTATGTACTTTTCTTTTTCTTTTAAATTATTCTATATTGGTTCTACTTATTTATTACTTACTTATTTAAATTCCAAACTACTTCCTGATTTCATCGTAGCTATTACTACTAGAATTTCACACTTAACAAATAAAAATTAGAACATGGGATTTGGGAATCATGAAAGTTAAATATAACTAAAAGCTATTGTCCTGACCTTCAAAAGACGGCTTATAATTTTCTGGAATGCTAGAATTGGGTTTTTTGTTTTGGTTTATTTGTTTTAGAGACAGTCTCTCTCTGTACCCCACGCTGGAGTGCAGTGGTGTGATCTCGGCTTACTGCAACCTCTGCTTCCTGGGTTCAAACGATTCTCCTGCCTCAGCCTCCTGAGTAGCTGGGATTACAGGCACTTGCCACCACGCCTGGCTAATTTTTGTATTTTTTAGTAGAGATGGAGTTTTGACATGTTGGCCAGGCTGGTGTTGAACTTGTGACCTCAGGTGACCCACCTGCCTTGGCCTCCCAAAGTGCTGGGATTACAGTCCTGAGCCACCATACCATGCCTGGCTAGAATTTGTTTTATCAAACATTGTTAGAAATGTAAATGTAAGTGTATTAGCCAGGTGTGGTGTCAGTCACCTGTAATCCTAACTACTTGGGAGTCCGAGGCAGGAGAATCACTTGAACCCGGGAAGCAGAGGTTGCATTGAGCCAAGATCACACCATTGCGCTCCAGCCTGGACAAGAAGAGCTAAACTCTGTCTCAGAAAAAAAAAAAAAGAAAAAAGTAGACTTGAATTTGACTAATTTTTAAAATATTACACTGTACTTTTGGCACGAGATTTATTGATGTCTGTGTGCTCTGATTTATTACCTCTGGGTTGGAATGTATAGATTGAAAAGACTTCCCAAATGATTTTGGAAACACACTTTGATTAAGAAGCACTGCTGGCCTGGCGTGGTGGCTCACGCCTATAATGCCATCACTTTGGGAGGCCAAAGAGGGTGGATCACCTAAGATGAGGAGCTCGAGACCAGCCTGGCCAACGTGGTGAAACTCCATCTCCACTAAAAATATAAAAAATTATCCAGGAGTGGTGGCAGATGCCAGTAATCGCAGCTACTCGAGAGACTGAGGCAGGAGAATCACTTAAGTCTAGGAGGCGGAGGTTGCAGTGATCCCAGATGGCACCATTGCACTCCAGCCTGGGCAACAAGAGCAAGACTCTCGTCTCAAAAAAAAGAAGAATCACTGTTTTAACAAATGGATCTAAACTAAATCAATTGTTATCCTATGAAGACACAAACCATTCTTTACACGCTGGATCATTGTGAATGACTTACAATTAAGTACTAATTTGCCACAAAGTCAGTTTATCCAAAGTTTATAACTTTCTCACATGGTTTGGTAGGCTTGAGGCCTCAATATCAGGAACTTAAAGACACCTGCTAGTATACCTTTCGTATTTGTACTGCCTCCCACTTTTGAATGCAGCAGACAAGAGGAGAGGAACGTGGCCTAAGTCTCATTTCTCACCCCAAATATCCTTGCAGTTTTTACTCTTGATAGATGTGGTTGTCAACAAATGTGAAATTTAACATACCTCTTAAATGATAATTGTTGATAGATTGTGTTTTCAGATGGTTTTTTATTGTGATAAAATATACATGATATCAAATATGCCATTTTTAAGTGTAAAATTCACTAACATTATAAACAGCCACATTGTCATCTAATCACCACCACCCCAGCCATCTCCAGAATTTTTTCATCATCCCAAACAAAAACTCTGTACCCATTAAGCAACAACTCTCTATTGCCATCTATTCTACTTTGTGACTCGATGACTACCTATTCTACCTATCTCTTATCCATGTTGTAGTATGTATCAGAATGTTGTTCCTTTTGTGGCTAGTGTTCTATTGTGTGTATATATCCCATATTTTCTTTGTCTGTTGATAGACACTTGGGTTGCTAATAGGTAGCTATTGGCTATTGTGAATAATGCTGATGGGAACATTTATGTTACTGTTCTCTTATCTCTTGGGTATATATCTAGGAATAACATTATTGGGTTACAGTTTCCTTTAAAAAAATAGAATAGCCATACAAGTGGATATGAAGTGGTATCTCATTGTGGTTTTGATTCGCATTTTCCTAATGAATAATAATGTCAAAGTTTTTTTTGTGTGCTTATTACTACCTGTAATATCTTCTTTGGAGAGCTGTCTGTTAAATTCTTTCACCCACTTTTTTTTTTTAAAAAAAACATGGTCTCATTCTGTCACCCAGGCTGGGGTGCAGTAGCACAATCTTGGCTTACTGCAACCTCTGCCTCCCAGGCTCAAACGATACCTTCTGCCTCAGTCTCCCGAGTAGCTGGGACTACAGGCACATGCCACCATGCCTGGCTAATTTTTGTGTTTTTAGTAGAGACAGAGTTTCACCATGTCATCCAGGATGGTCTTGATCTCTTGACCTTGTGATCCTCCCACCTTGGCCTCCCAAAAGAGTAACCTGGGATTACAGGTGTGAGCCACCATGCCTGGCTGGTTTTACCTCTTAAATTGATATCTTTGATTCATTCTGAGTTAATTTTTATATATATTAACAATCTATTTTTTTGTCTGTTTGGTTTTTTTTAATGGATATGCAGGGTGGTGGTTTTTTTCTTATGGTTATCCAGGGAGGTGGGCTCTGTAGCCCAGCGTGGAGTGCAGTGGCACAATCTCGGCTCACTGCAGTCTCTGCCTCCCAAGTTCAAGCAATTCTCCAGCCTCAGCCTTCCGAGTACCTGAAACTAGAGCCATACTCCTCCATGCCCAGCTAATTTTTTTTTGTATTTTTAGTAAAGGCTGGATTTTGCCATGTTGGCCAGGCTGGTCCCAAACTCCTGACCTCAAGTGATCCACCTGCCTCAGCCCCCCATAGTGCTGGGATTACAAGTGTGAGCCTCTGCACCCGGCCACATTTCCAGTTTTTCTAGCACCGTTTTTTGAAAAGACTTTTCTTTTCCTAAAGATTGGTCTTGGCACCCATGTCAAAAATGAATTACCACATCTGCAAGGGTTTTCTGGGTTCTCTATTCCATTGATCTATATGTCTATCTTTGCTAGTACCAGCCCAGACTCCTGATTACTGTAAGTTTTATAGTAAGTTTCAAAATTGAGAAGTATGAGGCTTCTAACTTTTTTCTTTTCCAAGCTCTCATTGGTGATCAACATGAAAAACTTAATCAACACAGTCTCTGAAGAACTAAATCAGCAAAAGCTTACATTTTTGTTTCATGCTGGAAGCTAAATTTATTCAATTGTCTATAGTCAACAGGTGAAAAGAATGGAAAACTGTGGTCTCCAGATGAAGAGGTTTCCCCTGAAGTACTAGCAAAGGTAAATTTGTGTAGGTCTTGGTAATCTTCGTATTTTAAAAAGATATATTTGTAGGTATCCTCCTCAACTTTTTAAAATTTAATAAATAGAGATGGTATCTTGCTGTGCTGCTCAGTTCAGTCTTGAACTGCCCGGCTCAGCTGGTCCTCGTACTTCTTCCTCCCAAAGTGCTGGGATTATGGGCTCGAGCCATTGTGCCTAGTCAGTAGCCTTTTTTTTTTTTTTTTTTTAATTAAATGTAATGGTTAATAAGCATTTGTTAAGGAGGTGTTTTATTTTAAAATCCATTGTAAAAATTGTTTCTTGAAGATGTAGTTTTCATTGTTTATTATACGTTATTGTCTTCTGCCTGCTAAAACAATCTCAATGAGGCTGTTTTATAGAGAGATTGTTTATAGAATGTCGGTGCTCAGAGGCATCTTAAACCCAGCGCCACCACCACTGTCTACAAGCATATGAATATTAACTTGGCAAAGATAGATATTTGTCAAGCTGCGCACTGTGACTCACACGTATAATCCATGCACTTTGGGAAGCAGAGGCAAGAGGATCACTTGATCCCAGGAGTTGGAGAACAACCTGGGCCGTGTCTCTACAAAAAAATTAAAATAATTTAGATTTAGTTGGGCTGGGCACGGTGGCTCACGTTTGTAATCCCAGCTCTTTGGGAGGCCAAGGCGGGCAGATCACTTGAAGTCAGGAGTTTGAGACCAGCCTGGCCAACATGGTGAAACTCCTTCTCTACTAAAAATACAAAAATTAGCCAGGCGTGGTAGTACACGTCTGTAATCCCAGCTACTTTGGAGGCTGAGGCAGGACAGTCACTTGAACCTGGGAGGTAAAGATTGCAGTGAGCCAACATTGCACCACTGCCCTCTAGTCTGGGCAACAGTGAAACTCCGTCTAAAATAATAAAAATAATAATTTTGCTGGGTGTGTTGGTGCACGCCTGTAGTTCACCTACTCAGGAAACCGAGAGGCAGGAAGATCACTTGAGCCCAGGGTGTCAAGGCTACAGTGAGTTGTGATTGTGCCAGCACACTCCCGCCTGGGCGACAGAACAAGACTAAACAAAATCAAATCAAAAAAATGTAGATGATTGTTACTAAATTTGTGATATTTAATAGATATAAAGTAAAGCTCAGTTTAACAGTGGCAGATTTGGGATTTAAAATAAGATTGTACCATCTTCTTTGATCATTTGTTTTATTTTGTGTTGCTTCATAGTCATCGAATATTCTATCAATTCATTTCTCCAGGTTGTCAGTAAATTTAATGAATAATACTTTGATTTTTTGGTTAGCACTTTTTTTTTTTTTTTTGGTGGAGTCTTTTTCTGTCACCCAGGCTCTCAAGTGCAGTGGCACAATCTCGGCTCATTGCAGCCTCCACCTGGGTTCAAGCAGTTCTCCTGCCTCAGCCTCCCAAGTAGCTGGGACTACAGGCATGTGCCACCATGCCCGGCTAATTTTTGTATTTTTGGTAGAAATGGGGTTTTGCCATGTTGGCCAGGCTAATCTCCAACTCCTGACCTCAGGTGATCCACCCATCTCAGCCTCCCAAAGTTCTGGGATTACAGGCGTGAGCCACCGCACCCAGCCTTTGGCTAGCTCTTTCACATATATTGCTAACAGTCTTTTGACTAGACATCTCCAAGTAGTTATGACTACCAGTGATTATAGAAACTCCCATTTTTTTGGTCAGAATGTTAAATGAGACTGAATGGTTTCTTTAAAGTAGTTTTTCAGTACTACAAAACTATAAAACTCGGAAGTTATTTTCAGTTACTGCAATCAGTACAGTGTTGTTGTATTTTTGTTTTGCTTTGGGGCTTTTTTTTTTTTATTTGAGATGGAGTTTTGCTCTGTCACCCAGGCTGGAATGCAGTGTTAAACAGTCTCAACTCACTGCAACCTCTGCCTCCTGGGTTCAGGCAATTCTCATGCCTCAGCCTCCTGAGTAGCTGGGACTACTGGTATGTGCCACTATGCCCAGCTAGGTTTTTTTTTTTTAGTAGAGATGGGGTTTTTTATTCTAGACAGTGTTTCACGATGTTGGCTAGGCTGGTCTCTAATGCCTGACCTCCAGAGATCCACCTGCCTTGGCCTTCCAAATTGCTGGGATTACAGGCATGAGTTACCATGCCTGGCCTGTATAGTTTAAATTGTTGTTTTCTAAGTATGTATTTTCAAATAGTTTCAAAATCTTGGACAAGCATCTAAGTATGAAAACCTAAATTCTGGAAACAGACTTTTGAGCAAGTTATTTATCATAACAGTGTGTCTCAATTGCCTTATCGGTTAAAAAAAAAAATAATCTTCCTCATAAGAATTTTTTGGGAGATTAAGTAAGTTAACACATGTACAGCTCTAAGAAAAGTGCCTGGCACTGGTTAAGCACAGAGTAAATATTAGTAAATATTAGTTCTTATTCTTACTGTTATTATCCCCTTATTTAATAAAATTTCTGCTGATGGAGATGAGTAATCTCATTAATCTAATATAAATTAATTTTCCCTTTAATTGGAATTTTAAGTTGCTCTCTTTTTTTAGCATGTTAATATTTTATAGGTACAGGCAATTAAACTTCTGGTAAGGTGGCTGTTGGGTATGAAAAACAACCAGTCTAAATCTGCCAATTCAACTCTTCGGTTATTATCAGCGATGTTGGTTAGTGAGGGTGACCTGACAGAGCAAAAGAGGATCAGGTGAGATTTTCTTTCTTTCCAGTTTTCTTAGTGCTGAAATTTTGATAGAAATTATGTAAGAATTATTTACCTAATGAATACCGAATGGTGTAATTACACCTTGTTCTTCTGGATCAAATCTTCTGTACTCATTTAGGGTTTTTCTGTCTGATAGTATTGTTTTCTGTCTGATAGTATTGTTAATAGTGCCAGTATAGTTTTCGTCATATGATTACAAATATGTAATCATAATCACTATGTTGTAATATTACAGTTAGCATCAACATTTGGTTCAATTAAGTAAGTATTTGTTAAATTTCTACTGCATAAAACACCATGAAAAGCATTCCAGCAAAAATAGGAAAAGTCCCTGCCTTCAAAGAGCTTCTGTGTATTAAAGTGATTAAATAAGTGGAGTGACTTGAGTACCATGAAAGTAATAAAAATTTGAGCGGCACTTCAAAGGAGGGAGAGGTGAAGTCTTCTTGTCGATCTACAGATTCAGGTGTGTACACATGTATGTGCATATGCACAGATTGTTTACATTGTTACAGATTTCCACTTTTAATCTGTACAATTACCATCTCATTTTTAAGATGAAAATGAAAGCTCAATTTTTCATGATCCTAATTTCTTTCAAATTCTTGATTTAGTAGGGGCCAAGAGTACCAGCATAGATAACTAAAGAATTCTACATATGATGCATTCCTTTTTTACAATTTGTGGTAGAGGACAGAGGTTTAATCATTCCTTTATGAGGCTGAGCACAGTGGCTCACGCCTGTAATCCTACTACTTTGGTAGGCCAAGGCAGATGGATCAATTGAAGTCATGTTGAAACCCTGTCTCTACTAAAGATAGAAAAATTAACTGGGTGTGGTTAGCACATGCCTATAATCCCAGCTACTGGGGAGCCTGAGGCATGAAAATCGCTTGAACCCAGGAGGTCATGGTTACAGTGCACCAAGATCATGCCACTGCACTCCACCCTGGGCTAGATATGTGGTACTGCTATGCAATTAATTTTTTTTAAATGATTATAATTAGAAATGGGATCTCACTGTGTAGCTCAGGCTAGCTGGGCTCAAGCAATCCTTCTGCCTCAGCCTCCTGAATAGTAGGGCTATAGGTATGCACCACCACGCCCTATTTTTATCACAGAATAAGTGAAGGGCAGCATTTTATAACACACTGATTACAGCTGAGTTAGGGATAATTAAAGCTTTAAATTGGGGTAATTATGTACTATATATGGCAAACAGTGAGCTCTTACAAGTCAGTGATACCTAGTTAGAACCTAGGTATAATAATGAGGCATAATAGGCCGGGCGTGGTGGCTTACACCTGTAATCCAAGCACTTTGGAGGCCAAGGTGGGCGGATCACCTGAGGTCGGGAGTTAAAGACCAGCCTGACCAACATGGTGAAACCCCGTCTTTAAAAATAACAATAATAATAATGAGCTCTTAAAACTCAATGATACCTAGGCAGGACCCCCAGTAGAGATGAAGACTAGCTATTATCAGTTTACTTTTAAAGGCTTAACATCACTAAATGCAGTCAATACAATTTAAACTTAAGCAATACCTCTTTTGCCTTACAAATCAGAAAGAAAAAAAAATTTTTTTTTTAAGCAGTCATTCCTCAGTATGATCAGGGAAGTGGGTTTCTTCATTACCCCTGTGAACATAAATTGGCTTGACTCTTTGGCATTTTCTATCTAGATCCTCAAAAATGTTATCCCTGACTCTTTATTTTTTTTATTTTTATTTTTTTATTTTTTATTTTTTTAGAGTAAAAAGAATGAAAGAGAGAAAGAGGAAGAGATTTTAGAAAAAGAGAGAAAAGGAGAAAGAAACAGCAAAAGAAAGAAAAAAGAATGCAAGAGAAAGAGGAAGAGATTTTAGAAAAAGAAAAGGAGAGAGAAACAGCAAAAGAAAGAAAAAAAGAATGAAAGAGAAAGAGGAAGAGATTTTAGAAAAAGAGAGAGAAAAGGAGAAAGAAAGAAACAGCAAAAGAAAGAAAAAAAGAATGAAAGAGAGAAAGAAAGAGGAAGAGAAAGAGGGAGAGAGAATGGGATTCTTGTTTTATTGCCCAGGCTAGAATACAGTCTAAAAATGGGTATCAAAAACCTCTTTTATGCCAATAATTGTGTTTAACAATGGAGACAGGAAGGAATAGGGGATGAAAATAACAAATAAGCAG
>CAUYQU010047389.1:0-31899 GCA_963574635.1 Cheracebus regulus | reverse complement strand
GAGAGAGAGGGAGGGAGAGAGAGGGAGGGAGAGAGAGGGAGGGAGAGAGGGAGGGAGAGAGGGAGGGAGAGAGGGAGGGAGAGAGGGAGGGAGAGAGAGGGAGGGAGAGAGAGGGAGGGAGAGAGAGGGAGGGAGGCAGAGAAAGTGTGTGAGTGTGAGTGTGTGTGTGTGTGTGTGTGTGTGTCTGTAGAGACAGTCTTGCTCTGTCGTCAGCTGGAGTGCAATAGCATGATAGCTCACTGCAACCTCCGCCTCCCAGGTTCAAGTGATTCTCCTGCCTCAGCCTCCCATGTAGCTGGGACTACAGGCCCCCACCACCACACCCAGCTAATTTTTGTATTTTCACTAGAGACAGGGTTTCACAATGTTGCCCAGAATGGTCTCGATCACTTGACATTGTGATCCGTCCACCTCGGCCTCCCAGCATGCTGGGATTACAGGCGTCAGCCACTGCACCCCGCCTGAGGAGAGTTTTTTAAGACTACGGACATGCAGGCAGTTCTGCGGAACTAACAAAGGCTGGCATCACACCCCAGGGCTTGCAACTCGGGGGGTGGTTACCACCCTAGGCTTGAAGGGAGCCTGGGGGTGAGAACTGGAGAGTGGCAGAGGGAGCTCTCTCTTAGGAGCTGCGCCTTCACTGGAGGGTCTCAGAGCCAACCCATGGCAATGCGGGGATGCGGGAAGGGAAATAAATACTGGGCTCCCTCTCCTCCCATGTTTGAATCTTTCTGGTGCCTCCTATGAAGCAAACCGAGCCCCCTCCAACTCGGAGCCTCCACTAAGGGAGCCCATGGACCTGCCTCCTGGAACATGGGGGCTGGTGGAGAAGGGCAGCAAGTCTGAAGGGTACTCAACACACCCACCTCCATTAAATGAATGGCTCCCCAGAGCACTTCAGGAGCATTTGCTAGATGAATTCTAATTTTCTCATTAGCTTTGAGGCTTGCAATGTTAAGTGAGTTTTAAAATCCTCAAGGTTGGCCAGGCGCGGTGGCTCACGCCTATAATCCCAGCACTCTGGGAGGCCGAGGTGGGTGGATCATGAGGTTGGGAGTTCAAGACCAGCCTGGCCAGCATGGTGAAACCCTGTCTCTACTAAAAACACACAAATTAGCTGGGTACACTGGCAGGTGCCTGTAGTCCCAGCTACTTGGGAGGCTGAGGCAGGAGAATTGCTTGAACCCGGGGATGAAGGTTGCAGTGAGCCGAGATTGTGCCGCTGCACTGGGTGACAAAGTGAGAGTCCATCTCAAAAAAAAAAAAAAAATTCTCAAGTTTGTGGTCACCGTATCTGATGGAGCCTACCTCCAAGAATTCCCGGGTGAAACCATGTAGCAAGAGACCTTGTGTAATTTTCTTCCCTATTTCAGAGAAAAAAGGAGACTATCTTAAAAGGGCTGCTTGTTGTCTCGTGAAGAAGGATGCAGGCACCCAAAGCAGGATGAGCAGGTGGAAACTCGGTGGGGGGCATAAGGTATTTTATTTTAACTCTGTACAGAGGAGTAGGCTCACCATATTCCTTTGGTCATGGCACACTACCTCTGAGGAAGGACTGGATAACTTTCCTGTAGTCAGAGCTGTCCAGAGCTGCCCATGGAGGGATGACCTGCCTTGAAGAGAGGCAGGTCTATATCTGTTGGGTGACCAGCAGCACCCAGTGCCCCAAGGAGGACACTGGGCTGGAGACGTTAGAGCTCGGGGGACAGTCAGAACTGAGGATTTTGGAAAGCTTTCTGGTGTTGCCAGAGAGCCAGCCATCCTCATCCTGTGACTCACAGACAAGGCCAGAAAGTGATGGAGGGTTCCTGTGATAGCCCCCGACCAGCTGCCAACATATAGCCTGACCCCTAGTGATGTGGGTCTGAAGGGAATCAGTGTCCCGGCCACGCATCAGTCCCATCAAAGCAATTGGCATCCTCAAGCTTACCTATGTCTCACAAGAACCTTGGAGAGTAGAAGAGGCAGGTATTATCAGGCTTCTCATTTTACAACAAAATCAACGAGAGAGGATGGGAGATTTTACCAGAGTGGCACAGTTAGTGCAAGCAAAGCCAGAACGCGTCCCTCCCAACCTGCCAGCCCACGTAAAAAACGTCCTGGTTCAGCCTGGGTGCAAAAGTCTTTATGATGTGGCACGTGCCTACCTTCCCTGCTTCGACAGGGTCTCTCTTCCCTCACTGCAGCCCTGCCCATGGCATACGTCCCATCACATCAGCCTACACCAGCTTCAGCTTTTGTTACCTAGAGCAATGCGCCTCCATCCCCTCCCTCCAAATGGCATGTGGCGCAATTCCTCCTGTTCTTCACAGAGACCTTTCCAGGTCCTCCTATCAGATTGAATGTCTTTCTGATTCCCTTTGGTGTCACATTTTCCTTGTGCTTTACAATGCTGTCATGTCTGGCTCTGCCACCAGACCCTCAACCCCAAGGGACAGAAACCATCTCTTTGTCATTTCTGCTCAGCACCACATCTGCCTCTGGATGTGGCAGGCTAGTTTGTAGTAGATAAAGCTTCCTGCCAAGAACAACTAGAAAAGGAAGGTTAAATACTAAAAACATATGTCTGAAGACACGGGAAAGCTACCGAGGCAGCAAGGACGAAGGGAGCCAAGAATCCAGAGAGATGGGAAGGGCACTGAGGTGCGGTGCACGTATGTCTCTGCTTTTCCCTGGAAGACACTGGCCAGTTCTCAACAGGGTGAGAAGCTAAGCAAAGCTGCAGCCGTCTCCAGGGATGGGGGAAAAGGGGGGGATTCAGAATCTGCCAAGGATGAAGGGACCTGTTCGACAGCTCCGGGCTTTCGGATGCGTTCCTGAAAAGCTGCACTCTAGAAGCTGGGGCGTAGGAAGGTCTGACATTCCCATAAATGGAATCCCAAAGAAGAGGAGAGACATGATGTGAGGATGTGCAGAGGATAAATAATGGAAGAAATAATGGCCTAGAATTTTCCAGAACTGATAAAAGATATCACACCCACACAGTGTAATTTACAAGGAAAACCACATCTGGGCACATCAAAATCCAACTGCAGAGAATACAAGACAGGAAGAAAAAGCTTAAACACAGTCAGGGTAGAAAAGCTGCCTTACCTTAGAGCAGCAGGAAGACTAACAGCTGGCTCCTTGACACAAACAAGGAGGCAAGATGTTAACAGCACAACATTTGCAAAGGGCTGAAAAAGCAAGTCTGCCTAGAATCTGTGCCCAGGGAAGAGAATGGAGGTAAAGTAAGGACACTCCAGAAAAACAAAAGAGGAGCGAATCTGTCACCAGAATATCCACAAGATGGAAATGCTACAGGGAATTCTTCAGGCTAAAGGAAAAATCATCCCAGATGTCAGTACGGAGGCGTAGGAAGGAATGAAAGGTATGAGGTGACAAATGATGTAGGTAAATCTAACTGAAGATCCAGTGTGTAAAACAGTAAAAATGTCTTGTGGGGTTTAAAATACACGGATTATTAAACATGCGTGGCAACCACAGCACAAAAGGCAGGAGGGCATTAAATGGAGTTCAAGTGGTTTAAGCTTCTTGTGTTGTCTGCGAAGTGGTAAAAGTACTATCTTCAACTAGACTTTAGCAAGTCTAATAGACGCACGTTGTAATCTTTATGGGAATCATTGTAAGAACCACACTAAAAGAAAAGTAGAACTAACAGGTTAATAAGGAAGGGAAATGGTACCATTAAAAATACTTGGTTAATCCAAAATTGGAGCAATAAAACAGAGAAAAGGTAGCATAAAACTGTTACAAATAGAAAAAATATTAGATGGTGGATTTAAACTCCAATGCATCAGTAACTACATTAGATAAAATAAATACAATTAAAAGACAAAGATCATCAGAATGAATATAACAAAACAATCCAGCTCTTTCTTTCTCTCTTTCTTTCTTTCTCTTCTTGATGGAGTCTTGCTCTGTTGCCCAGGCTAGAATGTGCAGTGGTGTGATCTCAGCTCACTGCAACCTCCACCTCCTGGGTTCAAGCGATTCTCTGCCTTAGCCCCGAGTTGCTGGGATTACAGGCGTGCACCACTATGCCTGGCTAATTGTTGTATTTTTAGTAGAGACAAGGTTTCACCATGTTGGCCAGACTGGTCTCAAACTCCTGACCTCAAGTGATCCACCCGCCTTGGCCTCCCCACGTGCTGGGATTACTCGCCTGAGCTACCATGCCCAGCCCAATCCAGTTTTTTATTTCTTACAAGAGACACAGCCTTAATGTAAAAGGATGGAAACAGATATACCATGCATACATTACCCACTGGGAAACTGGTACGAAGTCAGATAAAGCTGACCTTAAGACAAGAAACATTACTAGAGACAAAAAGGGACAGTTTACAATAATGAACGTCAATCCACAGAGAAGATATAACTCTTCCAGATGTGTATGCCTAGCTTTAATATACATAAAAGAAATACGAAAGGAACTAAAAGGAAAAAACAGACAAATTCATAACCATAATGGGAGATTTTCACACACCTCTGTCAGTAACGGATGGAAGAAAGACACAGAAAAATCCTGGCAATGAAGATGTCAGTGACATAATTACCATACTTAACCTAATTCACAAGTTTCTATAAATCGTACTCAGCAACTGCAGAAAGCAGCTATGCTTCAGGGACACATGAAAGACATTATGATACAACAAATTCAGCTATTAAGATACAATGACATTACTCAGAATATGCTGACTACAGCAGAATTCAGCTATAAACCATTAATAAAAGAACAAGCAGAAAATCCCTAAATATTTGGGAATGATGGATGAAGAAATCTATTATCATGCATCTCTCTCCAGCTCACGGTACCAAACTGATTTATTCATTCAACAAGCACATTCACTGAGCTCCTATTATACCTTAGGCCCTGCTGTGAGTAGAGGTCTTTTCCATGGAGCTGACAGCCTAGCTGGAATTCACCTACAAGGCATCAATGTGCATTCATGGACTGGACTACCTGAACCAAGGGGACCTAACTTTGAATTCAGGAAGGTTTTCCTCTTCTGTGCTGCCTTTTGTTGAGGAGGGTCTTGCTACGTCACCCAGGCTGGAGTGCAGTGGTGTGATCACAGCTCACCGCAGCCTTGACCTCCTGAGCCCAAGCAACCGTTCTACTTAGCCACCTGTGTAGCTGGAACCACAGGCACATGCCACATGCCTAGCTAGGTTTTTCAGTTTTAAACGTTTTAATTTATCCTCATCTTGTGGAAATTAAGGACAGAAACCCAATGAATTGCTAAAGGTCACACAGAGAAAATAGCACATAAAATGAAGAAAGTAAGGGCCAGGTGTGATGGTTCACGCCTGTAATCCCAACACTTTAGGAGGCGAAGGCGGGTAGATCACTTGAGGTCAGGAGTTTGAGGCCAGCCTGGGCAGCAAACACTGCTCTCAACACTCTAGTGTTTTAATTCACTTGATGTGGTAGGCATCATTATTATCCTTGGAAGCAAACTGAGGCAAAGAGAAGTTGGGTAAGTTGCCTAAGGTTGCACTGACAGTAAGTGCAAGCCAAGATCTGAAGGCAGTGGCGGGCTGACCTAGGCTCTGTCCCCACCATGAAGCTCCTGGCACTGGAGCCCCCACCTGGCACTGTCTGTCTCCCTCCCCGATCTTAGCCCTTCCCACCCTTATCCCCCAAGGGCTTCAGACATTTCCAGAAACTCTAATCCTGTCCCATAAAGACATTTTTAAAAAATATGTGGTCTTGCAACGTTTTAAAAGGTATCTTAATCTTTGGATATGTGTATCTGTACACTGCTCCACCTGTTTTCCTGGATTCTGCAATCTGTGGTAATCTTTTAACATTCAACTCCTAAATCTTTCCCTGAACAGAGCTTCTGAACTTTTGGCCTCCTTTATAGGGTCTTCTCCTACTCCCTCCTCTGGGGGATTGTAACTTATTAGACCCAGCTGCTTTTCTTTTAAAAATTACTCTTAAGGTTTTTTGTTTTTTATAGTGCAAGTTACACAAGCTGTGATAAAAATCTGGAAAATGCAAACAAGTAAAAGCAAGAAAATAAGGGCTGGGTGCAGTGGTTCACGCCTGTAATCCCAGCACTTTGGGAGGCCAAGGAGGGCGGATCACTTGAGATCAGGAGTTCGAGACCAGACAGGGCAACATGGCAAAACCCTTGCTACTGAAAATACAAAAATTAGCTGGGCGTGGTGGTGAGCGCCTGTAATCCCAGCTACTTGGGAGGCTGAGGCAGGAGAATCACTTGAACCTGGGAGGTGGAGGTTGCAGTGAGCTGAGATCGTGCCACTGCACTCCAAAGAGAGAGAGAGAGAGAGAGACTCCATCTCAAAAAAATATAATAAAATGAAGAAAATAACTTGCAATACCACTGTAGGGCGGGGGGTAACCATTTTCAAAACTGTGTTGTAAACCTCTCCAGTCTTTTTTTTGTACACATTTCCTTTTAAAAATTGGAATCATTTTCTACAGTATTGCTTTGTAAACTGCTTTTCACACTAAACAGCATATTACAAACATTATGCCTTACGGAATAGTTTTTCATAAGATTTTTATTACATAGTATGGATATATTATAATCAAGTTTCTAAATTTTTTTTTTTACTGCTGTAAACATTGTTGAAATGAATATCCTTGTAGCTGAAAAACTTGGCACAATCTTGGGATAAATTCCTAAAAGTGAAATTGCTGGGCCAAAGGGTTTGTACAAAATCAACACTTTTGCAAAACTATATGAACTACCTTCCAGAAAGACTGTGCCCATTGAAACCTCTGCCAGCAGTATGTAGGTTTCCCCCAAACCTCAAAAAACTCTGGGCTATGACCATGTTTTCAAACTTTCCTCCATCCGATAAGCAAAAAAAAAGTATTTTATTTTAACAAGGCTTCTTTTTATTAGGGGGGACGTGGAGTTTTTTTCTTCCCTTGCCCCAAGCCTATTGGCCACCTGTGTTTCTTTTTTGGAGATTATGTCTTCCTGCCTGATACCCCCTCTTCTGTTGAGCTTTTTTCCCTTGTTGCTTTGTAAGATTCATTTTTCACAATGGTCTCCTTTCAACCTCAGGGAGGAAACACTGCCAGGCCTTCTGGGTAACGACGCTGCCTCCTGCAGGTCAGAATGGAGACAGTGAGGCTGTGCCAGCCTCCATGGGCACCAACATCCCCTCTCTCTACTTACACTGCTCACACAGGTGGGTGTTATAGGTAAACAGGCACCCAACTAGGCCCCCAAGCCTAGCACAGTGCCTGGTGCATGACAGGGGCTTAATCAAGATGGGTTGGATAATAACAGGGTATGTATGCATGGCTCCCAGTAGACCTCTCATTCCTGGGAAAGACAGCGGAAGGGACCAGGTGAACCACAGCCCTGCTGATGATGCTGGAGAGAGGCACAATGTCATTTACAAACAGCTGAGAGCTCACAGCAGCGCTGCAATGAACACAGGCAGAAGTGCTGAGATGATACTTAGGCTGGCACAATGGGTGGGCTCCACTGTGCCCAGAAAACCATGTCCTCCTTTTCAGTTTTTATCTCTGTGAAGTAGACACATTCTGGCCTGTGATAAAGTGCCATCAGGAAATGAACACAGTGACAAAGCAGAGGAGAAACTTGCTGACTTGATCCTGTTTCCCAAGAGGTGGGAGCCCTATCCTGGGGCTCTACAGAACCGCTGAACTCCTCAAAGTCTTAGGTGAACAAGACCATTATTATGAGCTGAACTGTGTCTCGCTGCCCTGCTCTAGTCGGTCTGTCTAGGACCTGCACCCCTCCCTCCCGAAACCCTGTTCCAACATCAGTGGTTCTGATTCTGCTGCTGGAACTCTGTAATGCTTCCTGCCTGGATCTCTCAAGACTGCCTGTCAATGCTCTTCTCTGGGGTGAGCCATTCTACCTGCTGTGTCTGCTGGAGGTGAGGACACCCGATTAGCATGGCTGAACCAACCCCAAAGACCTGCTCCCACCCTCAAATCCCTGTGTGTTGACTCTGGGCCCTGACTCCTCCAGGACTGCTCCGCCCACACTCAGCTGATCAGACCTGGTGGTCTTCTGGTACTTCACATGTCTCTCTGTAGTGGTTTTAAACAAGCTCAACCCTATGGCCCTAGGTCAAAGGGTGAGTAGAGTAGGACCCCTGGCCTTCCCGTCTTCCATTGTGTGGACCCTCCTGCCTGTCACCCTCCTTCTGAAACTTACTGGGACCACTGTTTCCCTAGAGAGGTGATGTCGGGTGTCTTGGAATCAGAACATAGTGTCTGAATCCTGCCTTCCCCACTTCCTAGCTATATTAGGAGCCCCAATTGCTTCTTCCAAATATAGAAATCACCTGTGTGTGTATAATGGTTCAATGAAATAACGTGAAGATCCCTAGCAAACAGCATCGACTCACTCTTGCTAATTTTCTTACCTTTCTTTGAATCCAGAACCTCTGATTGTGGAGTTCTGTGCTTCATAGTCAGTAAATATTGAGCAGTGAATAAACAAATTTCTATTCAAATATTCACATCCTATCAATACTACCTTTTCCCTCTGACCTAATTACATTGGAAAGCAAGCTGACAAATTCATTCCTTGTCATTTTTGATATTAAGACATTAAGGAATAGATCAGTTATTTCTAAGGAGACAGCACTTCTACGTTTTTAAGAAGAAACTCCCAGATGTGACTTTCTAGATATGAATTTTACATATTCTGCAAGGCTGAAAGTAAGGACATTAGGATTTTCATGAGTGGTTAGACCTGACCCACGCCCTTCAAAAGAGTTCACCTGCTTGCCTCTGAAATTCACTTGTGCAGTAAAGGCAGTAGGCACATATTGAGGTAATTTATGGGATACGAAGATCTGGGATCAGAAAATCTCACCCTAGCAGATAATCAAGGCTTATGTCTAGACAGGAATTATGGGTTATAAGGTTGGACCTAGGAGGGGGCAGAGCAAGGGACGATCCCAGCCCAGCACAGCTGACTTCCAAGACAACGCGCCAACTCAGCTGCACACACCTGCTTGTCCTGAAGGAAATGAGCCTCTAAATACACGCTGGACATGCATGCTCCAAAGGGGCTGTCAAGACCTGAGGCAGTCAGCGCTCCTGACACGGGAGAACAGGGTACCTGCAGTTACTTCTGCAGATCCGACAGGGAGCAGCAATCCCTCAAGTCTCCCCTCCTCCAAGAAGCCCACTCAGCTTACTTCCAACAATACCTGCACCTGGCTCAGGAGGCTCCAGGGGTTGGAGAGATTTCATTAACTATCTGAGTCAATTTCAAATTGATGCCTCAGGAAGGCAGAAGGAAGGAGTAACTTAAAAGGCTCCAGCTTTCCCAGCTCTCAGCAAGGACAGTGAATTAGAACGCGTGGAAAGGCAATTTGCTCTTACCTTTGGGAGTCTGGTAATTTTATCGTGCAAAGACTGGAGGGAGCAATTCCATAGCAGTTTCTCTCGCCTATCAATATAAAGACTTTCCTATTCTCTGCCTGTTTGATGTATTTATTTATTTATCAATCCCTGGGCCTCCTGTCCTGTTCGAAGAGGAGCACCTCTACTTTTATACAGCAACCTGGACACCACATGGGCTGGTGTTGAAAGTGGGCTTCTGTGAAAGAGAAAGTTGTTTTTTTTTTTTTTTTTTTTTTTTTGAGACAGAGCTTTTCACTCCTGTTGCCCAGGCTGAAGTGCAGTGGTGCAATCTCAGCTCACTGCAACCTCTGCCTCCCAGGTTCAAGCAATTCTCCTGCCTCAGCCTCCCAAGTAGCTGGGATTACAGGTGCACAGCACCACACCTGGCTTTTTTTTTTTTTTTTTTTTGTATTTTCAGTAGAGACGGGGTTTCACCATGTTGGCCAGGCTGGTCTCAAACTCCTGACCTCAAGTGATCCGCCCGCCTTGGCCTCCCAAAGTGCTGGGATTACAGGCATGAGCCAGCATGCCCAGCCAAAGTTGGATGTTTAAAAGTAAAACAGAAACTATATTTACTGATCATTCATCAGTATCAATCTGTTTTTGAACAGTATCAATCAGCAAGTGAAAAGTGCTGAGAGGTATTCACTCATTTCATCCTCCCGTCCAGATGAGCACTGCCCAACAGAAACGCAATGCGAGCCACATATGAAAATATAAATTATCTAGTAGCCACATTCCAAAAGTAGAATGAAACAGATGAAATCAATGTTAATGATATATTTTATTTAATGCAATATATCCCAAATATTATCATTTCAATATGGAATCAATATAAAAACTATTTATGAGAGGTTTTGCATTTTTTCTTTTTGTACCAAGTCTTTGAAATCCAGTATGTACTCTGCATTTGCAGTTCATCTCAATTCCAACCAGTGCATGGCAAGTGTCTGGTGGCCCCATATGGTGGTGGCTACCATACTGCACAACACAGCTTTGGACAACCCCTTGAGCAAGGCATTTTCAGCATCCCTAATTCCCTAAGGAAAAACCGAGGGAACAGAAAGCCTACATGATTTTCTTATAGAGTGATCAAGGTGGGCTTTGCACCCAGGACAGCCAGATACCAGAGCAGACACCCTTATTCACTAATTGCTATTATCCCTGTCACTGAGACAAACATAACCCTGGCATGTCTAGCCTTGCCCAGCAACCAATTCACTTAAACAGGCAGCTTGGATTTAAAAAATTTGAGCTTCAACTATGAAATGTACTAGGACCCAAATGATTATAAATAAAGAAAAAGCGGAATTTTACTTTAAATAAAATAAAAATAAACAGGCTGGGTGCAGTGGCTGATGCCTGTAATCCCAGCACTTTGGGAGGATGAGGTGGACAGATCACTTGAGGTCAGGAGTTTGAGACCAGCCTGGCCAACATGGTGAAACTCTATCTCTACTAAAAAATACAAAAATGAGCCGGGCATGGTGGGATTACAGCTGGGATCACACACCTGTAATCCCAGCTGCTCAGGAGACTAAGGCAGGAGACTCACTTGAACCCTGCAGGTGGAGGTTGCAGTGAGCCAAGATCATGCCACTGTACCCAGGATGGGCAACAGAGTGAGACTCCCTCTCCAAAAAGAAAAAAAAGAAAAAAAAAAAAAAGAAATCAAAATATAAGTGCTCTATGTCTGATGATGTCTTAGCATAAACAAATACGGTATATCTCCATCTACCCATCCAGACATTTGAGGACATCTGGACAAATGGCAGATACATTTCTCTTCTTCATACCTGTTCTATTAGTCCTTGCTCAGAGGTCTTAAAAAGAAATAAAAAATCCTGGTGGAGATACCACAGTGGGAAAAGTTTTTAGGAAACAGGAAGATCCATTCTCAGCATTTACCTTGGAGGACCTCCAAGGGTGTCTCAACATCGACAGTCTAAGAAGCATCTGTTCCAGTGAAGTCACCTCAGTCCACACAGTGGAAATTCCAGGACCCTCCTCTACCCTGAATGCAAGCAGAGAGCATCTGCCAACTGGGTCAGCAGAACACGGGAGACTCAGGCAGAGGATCTCTGCTGCTCTCTTCACACACTCCAAAGAGACGCAGCTTTCAAAGGCGCACAGGGGCATGGCCCACAAGAGGAAGGCCTCCCAAGGTGCTAGGATTACAGGCACGAGCCAAGGTGGGAAGCCCATCTTGAAGAGTATCCTGTTCAAATCTCGTTTTGAGTGAGGTCTGGGAGCTGCTGTGGCAGATGGCCTTAATTATTCACACAGCTGAGCCAGGGTCATAATTAGAGGACAAGGCAAGATGCCTCAGGACTGAAGTCTCTGACTGACACAAGAGACCTCCAGGAAAAGTTGGTTGTGCCTGGCTCTTCAGAAAGGGAGAAACTATCCCCCTAGTACCGTCTCACTGGGCTCTTGACTGAGCAGCTGAGAATGCTCTTACATTCAATGCAATCCATTCAAGGCTACAACATTCACACAGTTAATTCTGGTATAAGCTTTGCCAACAAGAGGCACTGTGTCCTGGGGGGGTGGGGGGCGCGGGGGGGATGCGAGAGATCAGCAAAGAATTCCTCTGCAGCACAGGGACTCAGAGAGTAAGGTATGCCTTGTAAATATCAGCTGGGATCAGCTTACCCCCCAGGGTCTTGGGCACCTCCCAGTGCAGGGACCCATTCAGACAGCCCGCAGCACACTATGCCACCTCTTTACTGACTGTAACCAGCATGGACCAGTGGCTTAGTCATGCAGAACCTGGTTCAAATCTTCTCTCTCCACTTACTAGCTCTGTGACCTAGGCCCAGTAAGATTTTTCTAAGTCTCAGGATTTGAAATGGAAACAGTATGTACTTAAAAACAACCTTTTTATTTTCTTGAGATGGAGTCTCGCACTGTCGCCTGGGCTGAAATGCAATGGCGTGATCTCAGCTCACTGCAACCTCTGCCTCCCAGGTTCAAGGGATTTTTCTGCCTCAGTCTCCCGAGTAGCTGGGATTACAGGCACCCACCACCATGCCCAGCTAATTTTTTGTATTTTTAGTAGAGACAGGGTTTCACTATGTTGGCCAGGATGGTCTCGACCTCCTGACCTCGTCATCCGCCCGCCTCAGCCTCCCAAAGTGCTGGGACTACAGGCATGAGTCACCGTGCCTCACCAAAAACAACTTTTTTAAGGAAAAACATGAAACATCTTTTACATCTTTGATGTAAAAATCAAAGATCAAAAATTAAATATAAGCAACTGTATTATGCGGCTTAGTATCACTCAAAACTGTAGTTGCTGCTTAAATAACCTGATCTTGGTTCAAACAGGTGCTGCCTGCTAGATTCAGGTCAAGTTATTCAAGCAGGTGCGACAGTTTTGAGCGATATGAAGCTGCATAATGCAGTTGCTTATATGTAATTTTAATCTTCAGCTTCCTCAAGTGTTGTTTGGGGAACTGTGAGCTGCCAGGGCTGAGCCTAGGTAGTTGCTTCTGGATCCAGCTCTTTGCAACAACTTCAAAACTAGAAATAGGCTACATGTATTGCTCATGCCTGTCATCTTAGCACTACGGAAGGCCAAGGCAGGAGGATTGCTTGAGCTCAGGGGTTCGAGACCAGCTTGGGTAACATACGGAGATCCTGTCTCTACAAAAGAATTTTTTTTTTTTTTAATTAGCTGGGCATGGTGGCAAATGCCTATAGTTCCAGCTACTCAGGTGGCTGAGGCAAGAGAATCACTTGAGCCCAGGAGGTTGAGGCTGCAGTGACCATTGATTGTGCCACTGTGCCCCAGTCCAGCCTGGGCGACAGAGCTGAGACTTGTTTCCAAAAAAAAAAAAAAAAAAACCCATATATATACAAAAAAATTAGAAATGTACATTTGCTCCAAAGAATATACAATATTAACAAAAAGCTTAATTATCTAAATAAAAAAGTGTCTTCTCACATACTGTATAAATTATGTATGTGCAAACTTGTGCCAAGTCTGCAAATAAGGCTTTTAAGCAGGGCTTATATCAACCAATGCCTGCTGATCTTACCGAGAGCTGGGGAAGAGGGTTGGGTTGGAGGGGGAGAAGGAGGTTCTAAACCATGATCTTGCCCAAGGTTCTGACTTGGTCATGAACAGTATTGTTAACAACTGTCCGACAAGCATCACTCATTGTAAGACACCGTTAGCCCTTGAAGCACCTGTCACCCTAAGAACTTTCCAGTACATTCCAGAATCCCTGATTTTTCTCATCCCAGTAGTCGTATTGTTCTGATAATGGATGAGTATTTGAAAATTCTTCATGAAGCCTTACTTAATTTTGACCCAGCAGAGCTAACAGAGGAAAAGAAGAAAACATCAAACTGGCCTTTCCTGGGTCCTTTTCTTAGGCTACTACTACCTTGACAGCTGAGTCAGCTGCCTAGGAAGAAATGCGAAAACTCTCCAGAATCAAGATTTTCCTTGAAGCTATTCAAATTTTTTTTCTTTCTCCAAAAGCAATCCCTTTTGAATCATTTTATCATCCACCTAAAAAGGCATTCTATGTTGTAGAATTTACCTGCTTAATGGTACCTTCTGGAAAATCAAGTGACAACTGGCTTCCTAGTTCATTCTTAAACACAGAAGAAACCTAGAACATGGCTTCTGATCAATGACACTTGACCTGTGGCACGCAGTCGAATAATGCCCCATGTGACCGATTCCTAGTCAATGGCAACAACTGTTTTTATTCCCAATAGCAATAAAAATTCCTAATCATGTACAGATAAAGGGGAAAATGCACTGCAAAAATTATACACTGTATTTGGAACATCATGCTTTTAGATTTTCAAGAGCACTGACACAACCTGAGATCCTGATGTAATGCTCGTAACTGTCCTTTTCCCTAATATGAGTATGTGGGGCATAGGACTCTCACAAAGCAGGCTTCAATGGGACCCCACTTTGCTTGCCTGGCCTCTGGCAGGTCCCTCCTAAGTAGGAAAGTGATTCATCCCTCCCAGCACTGGCTCCACATCTTGTGCCCTGGAGCTCCTAGCAACAGTCCTGCCTGCCCCAGATTTGAAGCATCTCATAAACAACCTGGCACTTCTCAGCCAGGAGCAGTGCCCTACCCTGCCAAGGGCAGTGGCTTGCAACAGTGCAGCTCAAAGCTCAGCTGAATTCTTCCCTCCAGACAGAATGTTCCGCTTGACATTTCTGCCAGATGCTGGCATTCACATTTGGGTCAGGGGCTAGGGTGGGGTCTCTCTGCTCCATCAGACCCTCCCTGCCTGAGATTCCTGCTTGGACCGACAGGAGAGATGAATGGTCCTCATTCATGGCCCAGAGCGCACTGCGGAGTGGCGATCCCAGCTGTGGTCCAGAGCTGCCTCTGGCCTCATGGGGAACACATTCCTTTGTAGAAGGAGGCTGTCTTGGGTGAATGGGGTTTGCTCAGAGAATGAGAAAAGTGGTTCGGGGGCCAGAGGACCCTTTAGAACCACCTCAGACAAGAATGGAGACTTTTAATACCAAGCTTGGCCCTGGGCCGTCTGGTCCACTTGGTCTCTGGCCAAAGATTCTACTTCAGTTCCGTTTATTTCTGGCCACAAAGTGGGAATGTTCAGAGCACAGTGAGACGGTGAGAAAGTAAGCACACAAAACTGCATTTTTTCCACAGCCTCCAAAAAGAGGTCTTTGTTGGCATAATTTGTTGTGACCAATGGGGAATCCCCACAGCCCATCTCTGGCTCTGGGTGGAATCTCATTCTGACCAAGTTGTTTCCTGGGGAGGTGGAAGGTACAATTTCAAAGACTTTAAAATATACCTACCAGAGACTCTCAGAATAGATCAGAGTGTAAAAGCCAAATACATAGTGTCTGTAAGACACACCTCTTCTCTGCAGCCTATAAGGGGCAGGGAAAATCCAAAATTGGTGATTTTGCTTAAAGGCAATTCAGAAAGTGATTGGGACAAGGATGGTTGCATTAGTCCGTTTTCACACTGCTGATAAAGACATACCTGAGACAGGGTAATTCATAAAGAAAAAAAGGTTTTATGGACTCACAGTTCCACGAGACTTGGGGAGGCCTCACAATCATGGTGGAGGGTGAAAGGCATGTCTTACATGGCGGCAGGCAAGAGAGAGAATGAGAGCCATGTGAAAGGGGTTTCTCCTTATAAAACCATCAGATCTCGTGAGACTTACTCAATACCACAAGAACAGCATGGAAAAATTGTCCCCATGATTCAGTTATCTCCCGCTGGGTCCCTTGCACAACAGGTGGGTATTATGGGAGCTACAATTTAAGATGAGATTTGGGTGTGGACACAGCCAAACCGTATCAATGCCTATCGGGTTCATATTACCCAATCCCCACACCCTACACAAACAACCAACCACCAACAACAAAATAAGAGATGTGATTTGACTAAAAGGTAACACATAACAATTCGAAAAACATGGCCAGCATCTGAGAGTGGTCTCAGATTCAAATCGGGCTGCAAACTGAGAAGAGTTTTAGGTCTTCATGGTCTACATAAAGGGCTGCAGTGGCCAGCATAGTGACTGGCTCAGTCACCACAATTATAAAATCAGCCACAATCTGGAGAAAATCCAGGAGGCATATCATATTCCCATCAATCACTGAAGAGTGCCCGACCTCATAGCATTTACAACAGTAACTCGAAATGGATCAAAGACCTAAATGTAAAAGCTAAAACTGTAAAACCCTTAGAGTAAAATATAGAGTAAGTTTTCATGACCTTGGATTTGGCAGTGGTTTCTTACACATTATACCAAAAGCACAAGAAACAAAAGCAAAATATATGTAAATTAGATGTTATCAAAATGAAACTTCTGCACATCAGAAAATGTTTTGAAGACGCTTTATGAACCAGAGCAGCAGCGGTAAGGGTGGTAAAAGAGGGTGATGACCAAATATTTATCACAGTTATTCTACTGTTTCGTCATTATCTATTTGCATGTCTGTTTCTCTTTTAAGCTGGTGATCCTTCATCCCTAGATGTTTTAAGGAAACGAGCTACTTAAATCTCATAACTAATCTGTGATTATAAACGGACTCTTTCAAATCTCAGATTATAAACTTTGTTCTTTCAAACATCTCTTCCAAACCCCCTCATGGTAGAGAAAAATCAACATCTAGTCCTAAGGTCTTGAGGTACAGCTGAAGCAGCCATATTCAGGCATGAAATGTATTTGAAATCTCCTGCTTTGCCTTTAAATTCATGCACTCTTGGTAATGTTCTATCCTTGATGTAGTAGCAAAAGCATGTTGACTTTGTAAAAGTTCATTCACAACAGGCATTTGTACACCAATGTTCACAGCCAAAAGGTGGAAACAACCCACATGTCCACCAGTGGAGGAAGAGATAAACAAATATGGTCTATCCAAACAATGAAACATTATTCAGCCTCGAAAAAGAAGGAAATTCTGACACAAGCTACAACATGAAAAAACCTGGAAGCCATGCTAAGTAAAACGGGTCAGACACAAAAAGACAAACATCATAATTCCACTTATATGAAGTTCCTAGTTCAGTCATACTCACAGAGACAGAAAGTAGAATGGGGTTAGTGGGAGGGGTGCAATGGGGAGTTAGCATTCAGTAGGTATAGAGTTTCTGTTCTGGAAGATGCAAAAGTACCAGAGATGGCTGATGGTGATGGTAGCAATGTCAACACACTTAACACCACTGCTTAAAAATGGTTAAGATGGCCAGGCATGGTGGCTCATGCCTATAATCCCAGCACGTTGGGAGACTGAGGCAGGCAGATCACGAGGTCAGGAGTTCAAGACCAGCCTGGCCAACGTGGTGAAACCCTGTCTCTATTAAAAATAAAAAAATTAGCTGGGCATGGTGGGGTATGCCTGTAATCCCAGCTACTCAGGAGGCTGAGGCAGGAGAATTGCTTTAACCAGGGAGTCAGAGGTTGCAGGGAGCCGAGATTGTGCCACTGTACTCCAGCCTGGTGACAGAACGAGACTCCGTTTCAAAAATAAAAAAAAGAAAAGGTAAAGATGGTGAGTTTTTTGTTATGCATATTTCACCACAATAAACACAAAAGCAACCCAATAAGCCTATATGGGTATATCCTTAGGATCAATGTGATTTTACCTATATATGCTATTCTTGGGGTGGGTGAAAGCTTCCTTAGAAATATGCTTTTCCCTGGGCATAGTGGTGCATGCCTATAGTCCCTGCTACTCAGGAGGCTGAGGCAAGAGAACTGCTTGAACCTGGAAGGTGGAGGTTGCAGTGAGTCAAGATCACAGCATTGCACTACAACCTGGGAGACTCTGTTTAAAAAAAAAGTGCTTTAGTCAATTTTTATTTGTAATTGTTTCAGAAAAATATTTTTAAAAATATCTTTCCCACTACATCTTTGAATCATGCAGGCACTCAACGGTGTATCAGGACAAGGCTGGGGGCACAAGAAGTTCATGGATCCAAGTTCCAGAAAGATATTATAAAGACACTGCAAATTAAGTTGTCCACAAGTCATCACTGTAAGTTTTTCTGTCGTAAGTGCATGTTTTATAGGCGAGGGGCACCATTTTTGCAGACGATACCCTCGGCACTTTGTTGGCGACACGTCAAGGAGGATTTGTCTGCTGCCACAGGATATCCAGTGGGCCAGCTGTGTCTGCTTGTCTGACATGGATTGTAGCAATGAAAAAACTGAAAAGAAAACATTGCTCTATGCTTAGAAGACTATAATACTTAAGGTTTCCCAAGTGATGGGATCAAAAGACCTGGACAAGAAGAACGTACTAACTGTGGTCCTAACCACACCCTCAGCCTCTGCTGAGCTAGTTCTTGTTCTCATCTGCTACACACCACTTGCCTGGTGATACTGTCTGGGCCACAGAAGTGCAAAAGATTGGTTAAAACTCTGGACAGAAATCTGAACTAAACAGTCCCCATCATGCTTTATCATCATCTAGCAACTGGCTATTCTTAGTTTGTTTCTGAGACAGGGTCTCACTCCTTGAGCCCAGGAGGTCAATGTACTGCAGCCTTGACCTCCTGGGCTCAAGCAATCTTCCTGCCTCAGCCTCCTAAGTAGCTGGGACTATAGCATGCGTGGGTTTTTTCTTTTTCTGTAGGGACAGGGTCTCCCTATGGTGCCAGCTATTCTGAAAAGGTGCCTAGAGATGTCCCTGACACTGGTCACAGAAGGGCTGCCAACACACTTGGCCAAGAGGTGTTCCCTGCTGAGCAAGCACTGTGTTGGACAGCAGTGGGTGCATCTGTGGAATTACTCAGGTGAGAGATTTCTGATGTCTTGCTTCAACCCACACAGGACTGAAGACTTAGGAGACTCAGCTGTGTGTTGCTCTGGCTGCACCTCTGTGAATGTCCAGGTGGCCTTTCCTTTTTTAGCCTTCAACTGCTATTCTGGTCTCGTCTGTGGGTCTAGAGCAGAGCGGCCTCTGGCCACTTCATCTGAGACTTCATGGCCCACCCAGGGTGTGACTGCCATGCAGACCGACCACAAAAGCCTTTCTCCAAGAGGGAAATGGACGATGACAGGGACAAGCTGCTCTTTTAAAGCCAGGCAGCCCCTGGGAGTGGGAAACGACATCTCCTTCTGTGGTTTGAGTACTTGTCCCTCCAAAAAATCCATGTTGAAAATTAATCGCCAACGTGGTAGTTTTGAGTCGTGGGGCCTTTAAGATGTGTTTGAGTCATGAGTGCTCTGCCCTTGTAAACTGATTAATCCATCCATTGATTAATAGAGGAATGGGTTATGATGGGAAGGGAATTGGTGGCTTTACAAGAGGAAAAGAGACTTGAGATAGCATGTTAGCATGCTCAGTGGGCTAACAGGTTAGCATACTCAGACCCCTCATGATGCGATGTCCTGTATCACCTTGGGATACTGCCAAGTCCCCACCAGCAAGAAGACCCTCACCAGATACAGCTCCTGGACCTTGGACTTCTCAGCCTCCATAACCATAAGAAGTAAATTCTTTTCGTTTATAAATTACCGAGTTTCAGATATTCTGTTATAAGCAACAGAAAACGGACTAAAACACCCATAAGGCTCCCCAAACTTTAAAATGAAGGAAGCAATCATGCTTGTGCAACTGCAGCTGCTGATGTGGAATCACCTAGAAATTCTTCCTCCTTGGAGAGAGCCTGTTAGCTAAGGAAAAAGAATCTATGGCTGCCAGAAGACAGGGTAGCTTAAGGTGAATGTCTTGCCCCTTTGAGTTCCTCCACTTGAATGGAATTGGGTTGACCAGCTTCTCTGCCCCTAACTGGCTATTTTATGGAAAGTCTGTTCATTCCATTTCTGAGTAACAAGCATGACAGCAGAACATCTAGAGTCCTGTGACAAGGGATTCCTTTTTCCCATGTATGCCGTCAAGGAAGGAGAATTCCAACTTACGAGTCTCATTAATAAGGTGGAGAAATTCCTTAACCACTCAATTTCAAAAACAAAGTAATGAAAATGCTAAAAGCAGAAGGCTCTGGTGTTGTATTAGTCTGTTCTCACGCTGCTAATAAAGACATACATGAGACTGGGTAATCTGTAAAGGAAGGAGGTTTAACAGACTCACAATGCCTCACAGCTGGGGAGGTCTCACAATCATGGCGGAAGACAAAGGAAGAGCAAAAGACATCTTACATGGAGGCTGCCAAGAGAGCGTGTGCAGAGGGACTCCCATTTATAAAATCATCAGATCTCACGAGACTCATTCACTACCACAAGAATAGCACGGGAAAGACCCACCCCCACGATTCAATTACCTTTCATCAGGTCCTTCCTACAACACATGGGAATTATAGCGGCTACAATTCAAGATGAGATTTGGGTGGGGACACAGCCAAGCCATTATCAGGTGTTGCATATCTTCATTGGTCAAATGCAGAATAAAGTTGTGCATAAACTAAGGACTTCAATGGGAAGCCGACATAACTCCACTTCTCTGTCATAGGATTTGAGGGCTTCAGCATGAAGGTACCGGCTGTTAAGGGTACTCAGGTGATGCTCAAAGAGGGGAGATTGTCCTCTTTCTGGGACCTTAGTTTCTTCCAGGAATCCCAGCAACAGTCATTTCACTCATCCTATTTTTATATCTTGAAGTCAAAGAATGAGGAAGTATAATGCTCTCTAGTTCAGAGAGGGCAGCTCTGAGCCCTCACAGTTTTGCAATGAGCTAGGAAACAAACCCTGGCTTCCTGACTTTGCAGTTCATTTATCTCAAGCACCAAATGTCCAATTACTGAATATTACACAGGGATTTCTGACAGCAGGTGTACAGGAAGTGAGAAGCCCAGGATGAAGCCTGAGCCAAGAAGAACTCTTCAGAGAACAGCTGGGAAGCCATGAGTAACACGGAGAACCAGAACCACCACAGCGCAGCCATGAGGAGGCTGGGTTGAACCCTGACTCCCTGGGTCAAAAGCTGTGCCCTCTGCACAGCTTATCTGCTTACCCATTTCCTCAGCTGAGAAGTAAGTTTGAAAATACCCAGCTGACTCTTTAGTGGGACCTTGTAAGAATCAAATGACATGGTGGACAGAAAAGCAGTTTGAAAGGAATAACATACAACAGGAATGTAACAAGTTACACAAATCAACAGAACGCATGTCGACTATTGAAAAAAAAGACATGTTAGGGAAAATTGGTAAATATTTAAATACAGAGTGGTATTTGGCACTAGATGATAATTTTTGTTAGTTTTCTTAGGTTTAAAGATGGCATCATAGTTATTTAATATCTTTAGAAATCACACTGAAACATGTAGCAATGAGCACAGAAAATCTGCTTCCTTCACAAAGCCCTACCACACTGGCTATCTAGAGGTCAAAGGACAAGGACTTGGCAAGAGGCCAGGAGAGGCCAGGCAAGGAGCCTACTTGTTAAGAATATAAATAGAAGGCTGGGTGCAGTGGCTCACACCTGTAATTCCAGCCTGGGAGGCCAAGGTGGGCGGATCACCAAGTCAGGAGATCGAGACCATCCTGGCTAATATGTTTAAACTCCATTTCTACTAAAAATACAAAAAAAATAGCTGGGCATTGTGACATGCGCCTGTAGTCCCAGCTACTCAGGAGGCTGAGGCAAAAGAATTGCTTGAACCCAGGAGGCAGAGGTTGCAGTGAGCAGAGATCACACCACCGCACTCCAGCCTGGGCAACAGAGTGAAATTCTGCATCAAAAAAGAAAGAAAAAAAAGAAAAGAAATAGAAGCATCTTTGCAGAATCTCCTATCTGTGATACTTTAAATGTCAGCCAATGTGTGATGTCAAGTACATGTTTTGTCTTCAGACCTGAGTTTCATGTTCAACTTTGCCACGCAATGCCTAAGTAACCTTAGATTAAGTCACTAAGACAAAGTTACAGGGAAGCAAATGCACATGCATGCACACACATATACATACACACATGCACAAATGTGCAGACATACACACAAGTGCACACATACACATGCAAGCATGCACACAAATACACATGCATGCACAGGCATATACACACAGGAAAACATACATGCACACAAATACTGCATGCATGCACATACGCTCACACACGTGCACACACATGCACGCATATAAACATGCCTTGCACACACACACTGGCACACATACACATGCGCAGATACACAAATGTGCATGTGCGCACACAGGCACACACACAGAGATCAGTAAGATTCAATTCCCTTGGGGTGAGCCCGGGTAGCCACCAGGGGCCCATGGGGCGCATGCATTTTGTCCTAAGTCTAATGGTCATTCCAGGGCAGATACTAGGGACCAGGGACAGGACAAAGGTGAGGAGAGAGATTAAAAATGTTGTCAAGTCAGGATGCAGTGAGTCAGTCACTTATCTGGGAACTGACCAGGGAAATGAATTCTTCCTCTTCCAGCCTAAACTCCATCCCTGACCATTAAGTACATGATACACCATCAATAACTAATTCATTCCAGCAAAGATGACAAATGACGTTTTGGGGTTCCAGAACAGACAGGCTAGCGGAGGTATAAGGGAGGGACCTGTAGTAAGAGGTACGCGTTTCAGTCCCCACACTGACTAACCCAATGGCCCTGGGCCTCAGTGTTTTTCTTCGTAGGAGAGAAAAAAACACTGCGTTTGAGATCTCCGCAATTCTAAGACCTTGGGACAAAAGTAATTTGGAGCATGTTTCTGCCTGTCATGCACATCTCTTCCCTCATCAGGACTTGGGGTTTCCTAACCAAATTGAGTAGTTCAGCCCCCTCCCCCGCAGTGTTCTACGACGTTCTCTTCCCCCCCTACCCTCACCCCCACCCCACACTCCTGCGGTTTTTTGATGGTCTTAGCCTTGGCACGGAGAGGAAGGAACCTCGCTTGTTTCTCCCAATCATGTCTGTTCCAGCGCCGATTCCAGGGACACCTCGGGCAGGCAGCTACACCTGGAAGGCTTCCAGCTTTGGGCTGGTGAGAAGGGGCGCGGTGGGCAAAGCGCCTGCGTAAAGTTGTAGCACTGGGGACCGCGGAACCAACGGCGCAAGACTGGGGTCAGCTGTAGCCGTAGGTTCGCTCGTGCCCGCTCTTTCCAACGCCCGGGCTTCTCGGTGATGACGGCGGGAGAGGGTCCCCGGAGAGCCAGGGCGACTTGGGAGTGCATACCTGGCGTGCCGCGCGCGCCTCTGCTCCCGGACTCAGGGAGCTCCCGCGCTCCCACAGCCTTGGCAGTCTGGGGGCGAAGCGGGTCCAGGCAGAGACGCTCAGCCCCCGGGCGCAGTCCCCGGGGTCCCCGCCCCCACTCCGTCCCAGCCAGCACGCTCTACATCCCCAAAACCACAGCTCCGAGGGCATGCGCTGTGCGCTCCGTCCCTCCACTCCTCAATAATCAGAACTCCATGGACACTGTCCCTGGAGCCGCGCTGCCCTCACCAAGACGCCCAGCGCGCACGGAGACTCCACCGGCTCCGTCCCGCCTGACTACGGGGGCTCGGGACGGTCAAGGAACCCAGCGCCGCACCAGGCCCAGACGAGGTGGGGCTGGGCAGGGCCGCCCGGGGCGGCAGGGGGACCCGTGAGCCGGCAAGTCCTCGCATCGCTGTCGCAGGAAGTGTTCGAGAACCCTCCAAGCACTGTCGAGAGGCCGCCCCGCGCAGGGCGAAGCCTGGAGACCCAACAGGGACGCTCCCGCTTTCCCGCGAACCGCTTCGGGGAGGTGGTGGGGCCAGAAGCGCTCTTACTTGGTTTCTGGGGTCCGCAGTGGCCGGGCTGGGACCGCGCTCTCCACGGTGGTCCCCCTCCGCGTCCGCCGACGCTGAGCCCCTTTCCCGAGCGGAGGGAGGGGCAGTCGAAGTCTCCGACGGCTGGAAAAAGCGAGCCCCGAGCGTAGGCAGCCGCGCACCGGAGTCGCGCGTTCACTCTTTTCCGCCTTACTTTTAACCCGAGGACGACGGCAAACCCCTCCCCGGACCCACCCCCTTACCCGGAGGCAGCCTAGGCGGCAGGCCCGGCCTCCAGCCTCTTTTGTTGTAATTCGAGAGCGGCCACTCCCAGGACCAGAGGAAGCTCCTGGGGCAGCCCTTCCCAGGCTCCTCGCGCCCGGGTTTCCGGAGCCTGAGAAGCCGGAGAGGGTCCTTTCCTCGGGAGACTCCTGTGCCCCCCACCCCCCGCAGCACTCCCAGAATTTAACCCTTCCATTCCTTGTCCACCAGCCTTAGGGCCCGTGCCTTGTCCACCTCCTACCCCGAAAACCCTGGCCCTGCCTGGCATGTAGTACACGCTCAATTAACACTGCCGAATGAGTATTCCGAAACTTGGGTCCGTCTGCCTTGGGTTCAACCTCTCTTTTCCTGTAGGGGCAAACATCCTGAACGAGTAAGCAGCCCCCTTTCAGCCAGATCCCATCTCTGGCCCTGGCCAAGCCTCTTCTCCAAGGACTAGTTTTCTTCTTGGTAAATTCAACGCTTTGGATTCCTTGATCTCTGGATCCTTCCTGGAATGGCAGGGCTGGGATGAACAAGCCCTGTGCTTGGAGACAGAACAGGACACAGCTAAGGGGGGGACCATTGTGCAGAAGGACCTCTTGTGCCTGGCTTGGAGGCTCCCGGGGCGGGGGGCTGGGGAGTGCGTGCTGGGAAAGCCCTCTGCACAGAGAGGGCTCCTTACGCAAGAGCAGGGCTTTGCCAGGGCCAAGGAGGCAGCTAGTTGCAAAACAAGGGACCCCTGTGCAGACGTGGACTGTCACCTGAAAGTGGCTCCTTCCTCAGTCCTATCTTACTCTACCCCACGCCTAGACAAACTCTGCCCACCTGCAGGGGTAGGTGGACACTCCCAAATCTCACCTTCAGCCCAGGCATCTCTCCTAAACCATGGCTATTTAAATCTATCGGCCCCAGAAGGACTTCCACCTGGACATCCCGGTGGCCACAGCTAACCTGGCAAGCCCCAAACTTGGCACTGCAACTCACAGCCCACCTTGACCCCTGTGAACTCTCCCAGGCAGATACGGGGTCTTCTCTGTTGCCTCCTCCTTACCCTCCCCACAGATCAGTCCCTGGCTCTGGTGGGCAGTGGAGGGAAGGGGTCAGAGGAAGGGGGTGTGGTTATCAAAGGCCCGGGGGAGGGATCTTGGTGGTGGTGGAACTGTTTAGTATCTTGAGATACAGAAAACCACATAGGTGATAAAATTGTATGGAACTTAATACAGCCAATAAAATTTCAATTAAAATTTAAAGAATCCTCTATGACTTCAGGGTCCTCAAAATGTCATCTGAATCCCTCTCCCCCGGGCCTTCCTTGATGTGCTCCTATAGGCCTTCTATTTCACCCCCCAGGGCCTTTGAATGTGACATTCTCTTGCCTTCTCTGCACAGTAATGCCTGGTTATGGAACTCTCACTCAGCGGTCACACCCTACACAGTGCCTGGATGCAGCAGATGCTCAATAAATGCTGGTGAAGCTGAGCTCTGGCCTCTCCCCATCTCCCATCATTCCACCTAGTCCTATGCGCTCCTGCTAAAGCATTCACCAATAAGGTAGAAAATGAAAGGAAACTAACTTTGTAAACAATGTTTTGTCTGGTATAAAGAAAAGCAAACTTCCTGTGGAACATTCAGAAAATATGCAAAAATTTAAGGAAGAAATTGTCACTCTGGTGTCCTATCACCCATAGTTAAACACCTACTATTTGGAGTATTCAGAATATTTGTTCAACCAAATTGTAGCTATGGTTTTTGTATCCTGATTTTATTATTATTATTATTTTTTGAGACAGAGTCTAGCTCTGTCACCCAAGCTAGAGTTCAGTGGCACGATCTCAGCTCACTGCAACCTCCCCCTCCCAGGTTCAGGTGATTCTCGTGTCTCAGTCTCCCAAGTAGCTGGGATTACAGGTGTACGCCACTAAGCCTAGCTAATTTTTGCATGATTAGTAGAGACAGGGTTTCACCATGTTGACGAGGCTGGTCTCAAACTCCTGGTTCAAGTGATCCAACCGCCTCAGCCTCCCAAAGTGCTGGGATTATAGAAGTGAATCACTGCACCTGGCCTCTGATTCTTTTTACTATATTATTTTATGTTAATTTTTCAATGTAATTTGTAATGGTTTTAGACAATTCTGGTCTGAAACTACCGTGCAATGGAGTCATTTCTCCATTATTGGATATTCATTTGTTCACATCTTTTTGCTAGTGTAAATTACACCATGACAATTATCCTTGTGAAAGTAATATTTATTGATTGGGTTCCTGCTAATTGTTACAGATGAAAAAGCCCAAGCTCAGAGAAGTGATTTTCCCAGAGTCACAGAGCCGGTGGATGGCTGAGCTGGGAAAACCAACTGGAGTTTGACTCCTCCAGCAAGTATGAGTGACCCACACTGGAGGCCTTAGTAAGTCCATCTCTGCCTCACCATGCCACAACTTCCAAGAGAAAATGCGTGGAGTATTTGAAGCTTGCACTGAGTGGTTTATTGATACACTTTTGTTGACCTGAAATCAAGACCTAGGAGACTACTTTAGGACAGCTGTAGCCTGTCGTCCTCAATGAAACAAACAATGGCGGGATGCCTTATGTCTGTACGTCTGGATGCACCCTGCAACCTCCACCACGCAGGTCCTGTACTGCTGCAGAGCAGAGTCGTACAGTGGGTTCAGGGCATGCTTGTGTAGTCAGGGGGCCAGGGGTCAAATCTTGGCTCCACCATTAACTGACGTGAACTCCCTTTTCCCTCACATGCTTCATCTGTAAGAAGCACCTCACTCAAAATGCTCTTAAGAGCCTGGGGGCGGTAGCTCATGCTTGTCATCTCAGCATTTTGGGAGGCTGAGGCGGGCAGGCTTCTTGAGTCCAGGAGTTTGAGACGAGCCTAGGCAACCTGGCAAAATCCTGTCTCTACAAAAAATATAAAAATTAGCCAGGCATGGTGGTATAGGCTTGTAGTCCCAGCTACTAGGAGGATCGCTTGAGCCTGGGAAGTCAAGGCTGCATTTGAGCTGAGATCATGCCACTGCACTCCAGCCTGAGTGACAAAGCGATACCTTTTTTTAAAAAAAAAAAAAAAAAAAAAAAAAAGCTCCTAAGGAGTAAAAGGACTGAATGGGCTCAGAACAGTCCCTGGCATGGTACTTGGACAATAAATGTTGCATTGTGAGGAGGGCAACTTTGAGGAGGGCACCATGACTCCCTGTCCCTCTGGGCTTCAGACCCCATGCAACAAGTAGGAAGGCAGCACCTCCTGCCCACCCCATCCCCAGGGGTCATGTGAATGACTGCATTAGGATCCATTCCCAGACTGTGATTACTGAGTCAAAGGCTAGAGGCTAGCCTTTCTTTTTTCTCCCTTGGCTTTTGCACGCTCTTGCTGAATCACTCTCCTGGCAGCCTGGGTCGACTTAGATTGCAAGAAGCATCACATGTCCCAGAGGGCATAGCTGGAGGCTTCAGGGAGGTCCAGCAAATGCTGTAGCCGGTCTGTGCCTTCATGGTGCTTCTATGCCAGAGTAGAAAACTGACAAGACACACACAAAGACACAGAAATGAGGAAATGCAAGAGTCGGGTGGTGACGGAGCGCCATAGAGAAAACTAAAGCTGGCGAGGAGGAGAGAAGGTGAAGGAGGCTCAGGTGCTCGTCCAGTGGGGGTAGCCAGGGAAGGCCCATCTGAATGAAGTGGGAAAGTAGGAATAATTTTAGTAGGTATTAGTAATGATTACTTGGATGAATAGAAATGCAGAAACGAGTAGCTAAATGCATAGAGCTGAAGAAGAGGCTCCATATGGTCTATTTGTTAAATTACATGGAGAGCTAGTCAACCATCCAAACAAACATTGATCCAGCCGTTTGGGAAAGTGATTTGGAAATATAGTCACGTGCCACATAATGACATTTCAGTCAACGATGGACTGGGTGTATGATGGTGGTCCCATGTCACTTGGTCTCATAATGTTATAACAGAGCTGAAAAATTCCTCTCTCCTATTGATGTCATAGCTGTAGTGACATTGTAGTGCAAGGAATTATTCACATGTTTGTAGTGATTGTTGGGATTCACTCAATATTAAAAGAAATGTAAGTAAGTTATAGATTGTAATCTCAAACCTTTTGGAAGGCCAAAAGGTTTCAGTGAGGCTGGTTGAAGGCAGCCAGTTCTTACATTTGAGCATTAAGTCATAGAGTAAAGATTAGGAATAATAAAAGCTTCCCCAGTCAAGTCTGTTTGCCCCACATTCCTTTGTCCTTACTCTAATTTGTTTACTCATGTAAACTTTGTGCTGGATGGTCCTCTCAAGAGGTCGAAAAAGCATTACCCATTAATAGTGTCTATTCTAGGCCCCAGAACCAAAACCTTTTATCATTTGTAAAACCACCCTTTTAACGGTCTTAACTGCCCACAAGCATGTTAACTTAGAACCTCTGTTATTAAATCTATGCTGAATAAATGTGAAGAACAAGGAGCCGTAGTCTTTTAGCTGCAATTACCCTCTGAAAGCAGCCGACGGCCATCTCTAGCCCACTCAGATCACTGTACTAAGTAAAAGTATTTTATTCATCCATCGCTAAGTCAAGGTCTGCAAGACAGACCTCTGTAAGTAGTGATCAATGTCTCAGTGATGCTGGTGTCAACAGCCTATGAACTGCCAATCATATGACAGTCTAGCTCATGTGACTATGTACAGTACATAATAATTGATAACGATAATAAATCACTATGCTACTGGCTTATATATTTACCATATTATCCTTTTAATTGTTATTTTAGGGTACACTTTTACTTATTTAAAAAAAGCTAACTGTAAAACATCCTCAGTCAGGTCATTGTTATTGTTATCCTAGGAGATGACAGCTCCATGTCTGCTAATGTCGCTGAAGACATTCCAGTGGGGCAAGATGTGGAGGTGAAGGACAGTGACACTGATGACCCTGACCCTGTATAGGCCTAGGCTAATGTGTGTGTTTATTAGTTTTTAACAAAAAAGTTTGAGCCGGATATGGTAGCATAATCCCAGCACTTTGGGAGGCTGAGGCAGGCAGATCACGAGGTCAGGAGATCAAGACCATCCTGGCTAACACAGTGAAACCCTGTCTCTACTGAAAATACAAAAAATTAACCAGGTGTAGTGGCACGCACCTGTAGTCACAGCTACTTGGGAGGTTGTGGCAGGAGAATTGCTTGAACCCGGGAGGCGGAGGTTGCAGTGAGCTGAGATTACGCCACTGCACTCCAGCCTGGGCAACAGAGCAAAACTCCATCTTAAAAAAGTTTACAACATAGACAAAAATAATTTTAAAAATAGGAAAAAGCTTATGGAATACGAAATAAAAAAATTTGGTAGAGCTGTACAAAGTGTTTATGTTTTAAGCTAAGTGTTATTACAAGACCCAAAAAATGTTTTAAAAGCTAAAAAGTTTATAAATTGAAAGAGTTACAGTAAGTGCAGGTGAATTCATTATTGAAAAAAGAAATATTTTGTATAAATTGAGTATAACCTAGGTGTGCAGCGTTTATACAGTTGACAGCAGTGTGCAGTGTACATTCACTCACCATGCACTCCCTGACTCAGCCACGCAAGCTCCCTTCATGATAAATGCCTCCCTAACCCGGTCTATCATTTTTTTTTTTTACTGTATCTTTTTTATGATTGGACACCCAAATACTTACCACTGTTACAAATGCCTGCAGTTTTCTGAACAGTCACATGTTGTACAAATCTGTAGCATAGGACCAACAGGCTACCCCATGTAGCCTAGGCGTGTGGTAAGCTATACCCTAGGGTTGTGGAAGTACACTCTGTGATGTCTGCACAGTGACAAAATCGCCTAATGATGCATTTCTCAGAATGTATTTCCTCCTGTCATTAAGCAGTTCACGTCTGTATATGTCAAGGGGTGGGTGTTTGATCTGGCCTTGGGGAGGGGATGGTCACATAGATCACATATTCCAGTGTTCATATGTTGACCAGATGTCTGTCAGATCCTATGATTTGGCTTCCGTGCTTCTCATCGTCTCAAATCTTAACGTTCTATCACAACCACTTTCGATGAGTATAGACAGTTTCTTCAGAGGAGAGAACGGGGAGGAAGAGAATTCCCACCTCCTCCGAGGAAGCAGCGCCCCTTAGTGGTCTGTCTCTCACACAGCAATGTGTGCTTGCTCTCTTCAGGGCCAAGCTGTACCGATGGGGTTAAAACCCTTAAAATCTAAAGATTTAAAGGGCTAAAATCTGAAGAGCCGCCATGAAACTTGAGAACTTGTGCTCCAAGCACCTTGTTTACAGACAGGGAACCAAAGGCCCAGAGAGCTGTCAACACCAGCACCTTCCCTGGGAGGGGTTAGCAGGGGTGCTGTGCTGAGACCCAGACTCAGGTCAGCTAAGCCCCAGGAGAGTTCCAAATCTGCTCAAAAACCACAATTGTAAACTGCATATGTGTACAATCAGGAGCAGGTAGGGCTCATCTGCCTTTTTCTCCAGGAAACAACGTTTTCACACTGAAAAGTGTAATTTCATTTACTCACTTTTCTAGGATGTAAAATTATTGTCAACCATAGTATGCTAAACTTCATCCCTTCCCTTTTCTTTCCCTTAATTTATTATTATTATTGTTGTTGTTATTATTATTTTTGAGATGGAGTTTCACTCTTGTTGCCCAGGCTGGAGTGCAATGGCGTGATCTTGGCTCACTGCAACCTCCACCTCCTGGGTTCAAGCAATTGTCCTGCCCCAGCCTCCCAAGTAGCTGGGAGTACAGGCGTGTGCCACTATGCCTGGCTAATTTTTGTGTGTGTGTATTTTTAGTAGAGATGGGGTTTCACCATGTTGGTCAGGCTGGTCTCCAACTACTGACCTCAAGTGATCCACCTGCCTCGGCCTCCTAAAGTGTGGGGATTACAGGCGTGAGCCATCACGCCCGGCCTTCTTTTGGTTAATTTATTATTAATCAGCATCAATAAACAGCCTGTTTGAGAGTACAAAACAGTTTACTTGGAGGAGCTCAAAGCTTCTCATAGCTTTCTCTAATAAAGAAAGCCATGCAGGGCAGTCCTCTGTATTCAGCAAAGAAGACAATTCCGTCTGGGAGGGAAAGAGAAGCCTTCCATGAGACCAGGTTCCATGACTAACCTGCCCTTTCCATCACCCACTTGGGCTCCATCCCTCCAACAACTTCCCGTGCTTGGAACCCACTTGGGGCCCAGTTCACTGTGACGTCACTCAGTGCCTCCCTGCTTTGAAGCGGGGCCAGGATCAGTACAACTCAAGCAGCCTGGGAAGGTCCTACTCATAATAAAAGTGTGCTTTCCTTTCCTGGGGGTTATCATATCTGAAATCCTGCAATTAGAAATTAGTTCCTTTGGGTGAACTACCAATACCTGCAACAGTGTTTTAGTCCATTTTCTGTTGCTATAACAGGATACCACAGACTTGATAATTTAAAATGAACAGAAATATATTTGAATCATGGTTCTGGAGGCTGGGAAGTCCAAGGGCATGGCACTAGGAAGGGAGAGCAAGCAAGAGAGCAAGAGGGGGCCAGAGTCCCCTTTATAAAAAGCCCACTCTCACAATAACATTAATTCATTCATGAGGGCAGAGCTGTCATGACCTAGCCACCTCTTATCAGGCCCCAGCTCCCAGCTCTGATGCACTGGGGATTAACTTTCTAACACATGAACTCTGGGGGACACATTCAACCCCCTGCACACCGTGTGGTTGAATCTCAAACGTATCAGGATGTCCCCCTGCCACTGACTCAACATGCACAAAAAAGCCAGCCACAGAAGGGAGACATACTGTATGATCCAGTCATAATTCTAGAAAATTCTAGAAACGTCAAAACTAAATGGCAGGGACTGAAAGTAGACCACTGGTGACCTGAGGCTGGAGGTGGGGTGGGGGTGGCCTGGGAAGGAGTACGAGGGGGATTTCTGGCTTTTTAGGGTGATGGAAATGGTCTATTTCTTGATTGTGGTGGTATGTTACATACTTTATGTATTTATTTATTTTTTTAAACAGAGTCTCACTCTGTCACCTAGGCAGGAGTGCAGTGGTGTGATCTCAGCTCATTGCAACAT
>CAUYQU010047388.1:0-18648 GCA_963574635.1 Cheracebus regulus | reverse complement strand
CACTTTTTAGTAATTGCATAAGCATTTTACAGATTTAAATGAAATCCTGAGCAATAGAGCAAGATTTTCGTTCTCTCTCCCTCTTTCTCTTTCTTTTTTCTCTTTTATTCTACTTCTTTCTCTCTCTTAAAAAAAAAAAATAGATGTGGTCTATTCACACAATGGAATATTATTCAGCCTTAAAAGGAAGGGAGGTTAAAAATAAAAATAAAAATAAAAAATAAAAAAAAAATAAAAAAAAAAAAAAAAACCAGTAGCCCAGCCTACCTCTTCTGCAAAAAAAAAAAAAAAAAAAAAAAATCAGGCTACTGTTTTAAGAAAGAAGACAGAAGAGAGATGTTTTAAGGATGTGAAAGAAATAGTGCTGCCCACATATCCTTAGCAAAAGGAAAAGGAACTATGCATAGAAACAAATGAGACTGTACATATCTGATAAAAATCAACTTGAAAGTGGCAGGTATAAATGACAAGGAAGGTGTTCATTAAAATAGATAAGTGGTCCTTACCTGAAGCCATCTGCAAGGTGACAGGATCAATGTTTGAAGGGCATTTTCAATCCTATCAATACAGAAAGAAAGAAAGGAAAAAGAATAGAACAGTTTATCACTAGGGCAGAAGGTACAATTTAAATCAACTGGTATTTACTAAGCACTTAATACTTGTAAAGCTTTTTGCTGGTCAATGGGGACCATCCAGAAATCTGTCTTTCTCTTGTATTTTGGCCCCTCTGCTGCTCTTGATTTCCTAAAACTCACTCAGTATATATAGGAAAGAATATATCTGAGTTTTGAGATGGTTATTTAAAGATGGCTAAATAGTCCCTGATTTTTTTAAAAAATTGAGAAGGCAGGTGATATAGTTTGGTGATGTCCCCATCCAAATAGCATCTTGAATTGCAGCTCCCATAATTCCCAATGTTGTGAAAGGGACATGGAGGAAGATAATTCAATCAGGAGGCAGTTTTCCCTATACTGTTCTCGTGGTAGTGAATGAGTCTTATGAGATCTGATGGTTTAGTACAGGAGCAGGTTTTATAAGGCACTCCCCTTTTGACTGGCTCTCATTTTCTCTTTTTGCTCACTGCTATGTAAGAAGTCCCTTTCCTCTTTTGTCTTTTGCTGTGATCGTGAGGACTCCCCAGCTGTGTGAAACTGTGAGTCCATTAAACCTCTTTCCATTATAAATTACCAAGTCTCAGGTATGTCTTTATCAGCAGCATGAAAATGGACTAATACAGCAGGTTTCTGAATTGTCATAGCATAATCAAAGCTCCCCAGCGGGACTCCGAGCATACAGGCGCAAGGGGGAGGAGGTAAACAGAGTATCATAAGGGAGACGAGGTAAATATTGATATATTGTTTACCTCATCCCCTGGGGCAGCCAAGCAGGGCCAAGTTAGTTACTGCCTGAAGTCTCTTCTTTTTACTTCCATGTGCCTTATGCATATTATCACTTACAAAACTCTGCGATGGGAAAAGAGTTGGATAATCTTGCTATAAATGACAGTTTGATATTGGAAAACTTCTAAATGAATTATTAATTCCATAGTTTGCATACAACTGGGAGATAGAGAAATGATCATTTGAGATCAGTTATGCATTCACCAGAGCACGTACTCCCAAAGAAATGTTGTTATCCTGTTGTTGTAACATTGAAATAGGTGGATACTCAAAATAGATTTTCTATTAATGTCATAGAAGTAAAGATGAGACAGTGCTCTTTAAATCCTAATGCAGCACATTAACATAAATCAGCCAAACTAACTCAAGAAATTGCACTCATTTTTTAAAATTAACAAGTAGTTTTTGAGTACCAAAAATATCTTGGTCACTCCCAAGATCTCAAAATGCAAACATTGCATGCAGGCCTTTTCTATGAAACAAAAAGTTGCACACTGCTTTTCCCCAAGCATCTTCATAGAATAAGTGGCATTTGAGTGAAGTAATAAGGAAGAAACGAAATTCCTTTATATGTATCTGGGAGGACAATTCAGGTTGTACTACTCTTGTCAATCATTGTGTTTGTCATCCAAAGAAAGGAAGTGCTCAGCGGAACATGCTGGATACTGAAGCCCACAAGGCTAAGAACTAAAGGACAAGCTCTGGCTAGTAAAAGGAGGTAGAAATAAAAGTCTGTTGCTTAGTTAGGGTATTGAGTTTGCTATGTTTCCTGGAGTAATCTTCAGGAATAGCATTAGACAACTGGAGGCCATGTCACCAAGAAAAATATTAGTGGTTTCCCAGAGCTTGCAGAGCCAACAATAAATGAGTGCTGGACCTCTGCTCCAAAGGTAGCTCCTCAGTAAGCATTTAGGCGACCCATGGAGTGGCCTGCCAAGAAAGAGTCTGCCATTGTGAGGGGATAGAAATCAGATTTGCACATTTCTCTGGCTCCATCTGAGGCTGGTTTATCGAAACAGAAAGAATGCATCAAGTGAGAATGAGAGAGCAGTGGGGAATACAGAGAACAGAAGAGAAGTAGAGGCTTTTCCATTTACCAAAAGTTGAACTAAACCTGCACAATTAACTTCTTTTCATAAGATAGCCAAAGTCAGCTGCTACTTTTCGTAAGAGAAAGAGCCTACCTGAATCATACTGTAGTAGAACAGTGCGGTAGAATTAAAAGAGAAAAGGAAGGGTCACGTTTATTGGGAAAAAAACACAGCTCAGCCTGACCAGTTGATTTGAGCGCAGTATTTCTGCTATATTTGTGTTGCATCCACACACATATTCTTAATAGTCTTTAAAGTTAGATTTTGTTCTGAATTTAATTAGGCAAAGAGACTGAAATGGTTTGGTTCTGTGTGCCCACCCAAATCTCACGTCAAACTGTAATTACCAATGTAGGGGAAGGGACCTGATGGGAGGTGATTGGATCACAGGGACAAATTTTCCCCTGCTGTTCTCAAGATAGTGAGTGGGTTCGCATGAGATCTGGTTGTTTAAAAGTGTGTAGCACTCTCTCTCTCTTACTCGGCACGTGAAGTAAGTACTTTCTTCCCCTTCACACTCCTGTCTTTAAGTTTCCTGAGGACTCCCCGACCATGCTTTTTTTGTATCCTGTGAGTCAATTAAGCCTCTTTTCTTCATAAATTACCTAGTCTCAGGTATGCCTTTATAGCAGTGCAAGAATAGAGTAATATAGAAACTGTAGAAAAGCAGATGAAATAAGTATCTCAGGAAAGATTTCCTTATTCCCCAAAGTTTCCCATAAATACATGTAGCTGCCAGTTACACTGTCCAAGAAATGTAAGATCTTCCCACTCTTAGATTGTTCAGTACTTACCGTGACCCTGTCCTGTACTTAGGGATAATATTGTTCTGGAAAATAAGTACTGTTTGAGAGCAGTGTCTGTGCTAGCTTTTATGACCTGCATGACTATACATGTGTTTCTTAACCTACATATGCCTCAGGTTCTTGAGGATTATATCTGTCCTGCTGAAATACCCTAGCTTGAGCTTGGCTATAATTAATACATTTTAAACAATCCTGCCAACTCCATTTTGCCCACCCTGACCTATGTTTGCCCACCCTGAGTTATGTAGGGCATTCTGTTCCAAAAATTTGCGGTCTGAGATACCTGGTATCTTTGTAACCAATTTTCTGAGAAACAGGGCCACTGGACCTGTACATCCTGTATTTGCAACTATGTAACTGTTACCCCACACTGCTACCCCACATCCTGAGTAAAAAAACACTTTTAAGTAGAACTTTTTGTTAGGCCCCCCCACTTCTCCCCTAACCTGCTCCTTCTGCTTCTGTAATAATCTGCTTACCGCTCCCTGACCCTAAACTGGTGTAAAAATGTGGACCACCCTTTTTTCTTGGCCAAGAGGTTTCTAGCTGACTCGGGGATGCCAACATAAAGATGGACTCTCAACAAACTCAGTGCATAATGCTTCTGTTTAAACTCGCTCGGGTATAACACTGCTTCATTAAAAACAGAAACAAACTTAACTTTACTTCGTCTTTGTTCTCTATTTTTTATTTCAGTCCTGACTTCCTTGTTTTCACACTGTTCCAAACACCCGAGACGGGTAATTTATAAAGGAAAGAAGTTTAATGGACTCACAGTTTCACATGGCTGGGGAGACCTCAGGAAACTTACAATCATCTTAGAAGGCAAAAGGGAAGCAACGACCTTCTTCACATGGTGACAGAAGAGACAAGTACAAGCAGGGAAATGCCAAATGCTTATAAAACCATCAGATTTCATTAGAACTCACTATTAGGAGAACAGCGTAAGGAAAACTGTCCCTATCATCCAGTCACTTCCAACTAGGCCCCTCCCTCAACACGTTGGGATTATGGGGATTACAAATCAAGATGAGGTCTGGGTGGGAACACAGCCAAACCATGTCATTCCATCCCCAGCTCCTCCCAAATCTAATGACTTCACATTTCAAAATCCAGTCACACCTTTCCAACAGTCCACCAAAGTCTTAAGTCATTCCAGCTTTAACCCAAAAGTCCACAGTCCAAAATCTCATCTGAGACAAGGCAAGTCCTTTCCACCTAGGAGCCTATAAAATCAAAAGTAAATTAGTTACTTCTAAGATACAATAGGAGTACAGGCATTGGATAAATGCTCCCATTCTAAAGGGGAGAAATTGGACAAAACAAAGGTCTACAGGTTCCATACAGGTCTGAAATCCAGTGGGACTGTCATTAAATCTTAAAGTTCCAAAATAATCTTTTTTGACTACATGTCTTACATGCATGGCATGCTGATGCAAAGGGTGGCCTCCCACACGCAGCTCTGCTCCTGTGGCTTTGCAGGGTACTGCCCACTGTTCTGGCTGCATTAATGGCTGTCATTGAGTGTCTGTGGCTTTTCCAGGCATACTGTGCAGGCTGTCAGTGGGTCTATCATTCTGGCGTCTGAAAGATGGTGGCCCTTTTCTCACAGTTCCAGTAGGCACTGTCCCAGTGGGAACTCTGTGTGGGGCTCCAACTCCAACTTTCCCTTCTGCACAGCCATAGCAGAGGTTCTGTAGGAAGGCTTTGCCCCTGCAGCACACCTCTACCTGGGTATCCAAGCGTTTTCATACATTCTCTGAAATCTAAACAGAGGTTTCCAAACCTCAGTTATTCTGTGCACCTGCAGAACCAACACCATGTGGCAACTACCAAGACTTGGGGCTTGAACTTTCTGAAAACAATGGTCTGAGCTGTATTTTTGCCCCTTTTAGCTATAGCTGGAGCAACTAGGATGCAGGAACCAATTTTGAGGCTGCACACAGCAAGGGGTCCCTGGACCTGGCCCATGAACCACTTTTTTCCTCCTAGACCTCCAGGCCTGTGATGAGAGGGGCTGCTGACAAGATCTGTGACATACCCTGGAGTGATTTTCCCCATTGTCTTGGTGTTTAACAATTGGCTCCTCACTATTTGTGCAAATTTCTACATCAGGCTTGTATTTCTCCCCAGAAAATAGGTTTTTCTTTTCTATCACACCATGGAGCTGCAAAATTTCCAAACTTTTATGCTCTGCTTCTTTTTAAAACATAAGTTGCAATTTCAGATTATCTATCTCAAGTTCAAAGTTCCACAGGTCTCTAGGGCAGGAGAAAAATGCCACCAGTCTGTTTTCTAAAGCATACCAAGAGTGGCCTTTGCTCCTGTTCCCAAAAAATTCCTCATCTCCATCTAAGGTTACGTCCCCTAGGACTTTATTGTCCACATCACTATCAGCAATTTTGGTTAAAATCATTGAACAAGTCTCTAGGAAGTTCCTAAGCCTAGACCCACATCTTCCTGTCTTCTGAGCCCTCCAAACTGTTCTACCCTCTGACTGTTACCCAGTTGCTTCCACAGTTATGGGCATCTTTATGGAAATATCCCACTCTGTCTGGTACCAATTTACTGTATTAATTCATTTTCACAATGGCTAATAAATACCCAAGACCAAGTAACTTATAAAAGAAGGAAGTTTCATTGGCTTAACAGTTCCACATGACCAGGGAGGCCTCAGGAAACTTATAATTATGACAGAACATGAAGGGGTAGCAAGGACCTTCTTCACATGGCTGCAGGGGAGAGTAGTGTAAGCAGGGGAAATGCTAGATACTTATAAACCATTAGATCTCATGGAAACTCACTATCATGAGAACAGCATGGAAGAAACTGCCCACATGATCCTATAACCTCCCACCAGCTCTTTACCTTAACACATAGGGATTGTGAGGATTACAATTCATAATGAGATTTGAGTGGGGACATAGACAAACCATATAATCCCCCTTCAGTTAAAAGGGCACTTTCATAGATTTTGCCACATTGTCATTTATAAGTATCCTGCCATAAAGATATTGTTCCCAATATAGGGATCAGGAATACACAAGTCAGATACATATTTTACCAATGTACAAACATTACAAACCATCAGATCTTATAAATATTCCATTTTGCATTCAATAAGTCTGAGGCTGGATCTGAGAATTTGCATTTCTATCATCCTCCCAGATACACTGAGGTTGCTGACCCAGAGTCTATACTTTGGATGTAATATTAATATTAATGTTAGTATTAAAAAGAGGATCTACAAATTACTCTCAGGTATTCTGACAGTATGTCATTTTTCCTCACAGGAAATCACTATTTGGTTCACTTGTTTATACCTACCATAATTTTTATTGAAATAATAATTTTGTACCACTATCTTCTGAGATGCTATTTTGTACTTATTATAAGCATTCTTAGGCATAAAACACAAATAGAACATTTATCTTACATATTAGTGGCTTACGAGACTATAGTGTATGAATGTAAAATATATACAGAGATTGAGATATAATTCTTAGGTTCCTTTTTTATAGACAAAAAGCTATTTAATTTAAAGGTCATTGCCAGGTAGGCATGAGATTTAAGAATGCCACTATCTCTTCACCTAATACTTCTGTCTGGTTTTGAGTCTCAGATTGGACCTATGCTTAGAGTGCAGAAAGTTGTGTCATTAAAATGCAGTTACAGTCTTAAAAATGCCACTATCCTATTTGTTCCAAGTGTAGTTCAGTGCTACAATTTCTGACTTTACCTACAAAAATACATGGCTCTTCTGCTAGCATTGCAAACTCTAATGAGCAAGGGACTGGGAACACTAAATTCCATTGTGAATTAGAATTGTCAGCACAGTTCTGATGGCTGAATCTCTGCAACTTGACCAAAGGTACTCATGGCTTCACTGTGAAGTAGAGAGCTGTGTAGCTTAGAAAGATTAATTTTTGGATTGCAAACTCAGCTCATTCAGGGTAGATGGATGCTTCTGATTCAATGTACATAAAATCAATGTCATCATTTTTATTTGTACTTTTTGAAACCAGAAAATGCATTTAAAAACACATTTTAGAACATCATCAGTAACAATCTTTGATTATCACAATTTAGTGTACATAATTTCATATATCCTTTTTGTGCATCATCAATTTAACTGTTGCCACATAAGAAAATGAGATAATGGGTTCATAATCCATATCTTGGATAAAAATGATACAAAATGATAGCAAAGTGTTGTACACTTTTTAGAGAATGATATAATAGAAATAACTAAATATTGATCTTAACACATCAGGTTTTACCAATATTCAATTATTCTAAAATTTTATCAATTTGAAATATACCAAAACAATGCCACAATGCTTTGCTGATCTTTAATATTCAGTTATAAATTTTAAAAAAAATTACTTAGACCTCACCTCAAATTATTTTTCTATATTTGCGACCTACCACCTATTGCTGCAGAGTGCAATTATTTCAGAGAGTGATACCACATTCTTCAAATTTTAACTTGAAATCACTCTACCACATTGTATATCACATTGATATCCTACATGGTATATCACCATGCCTTTCAAATCTTTTCTAAACTGTCATGAACTTCCATTTCACCTCTATCTGGAATGTCCTTTTCTGCCAGCCATATTTTCCTTATTATTTTTTATTAATCTTTTTATTTTGACATAATTGTATACTTACATGTAGCTGTGTGAAATATTACAGAGAGATCTCATGTACCTTTTACCAAGTTCTCCCAATGTTGCAAAACATCTTGCAAAGCTATAGTACAATATCATCACCAAAATAATGACATTGATAAAGCCAAGATATTCAAAATATCTCTGTGGAGACATATAAGTTGTGGTATGTAACAATGCTTTGTTCTTTATATTGCTGAATAGTATGCCTGGTGTTTATTACTACAGATTGTTTATTCTTTCACCAGTTTAAAAGTGTATGTGTTGTTTCCAGCTTGGAATTATTGTGAATAAAATTGCAATGAGGCCAGGTGTGGTGGCTCATGCCTGTAATCAGTCCCAGCACTTTGGGAGGCCAAGGCGGGCAGATCATTTGAGGTCAGGTGTTCAGGACCAGTGGGAACAACATGGTGAAACTTCATCTCTGCAAAAATACAAAAATTAGCTGGGCATGATGGTAGGTGCCTATAATCCCAGCTTCTTGGGAGGCCGAGGCGGGAGAATCACTTGAACCCAGGAGGTGGAGCTTGCAAAGATTAAATGATTGTAGATGTGTAGTATTATTTTTCTGAGGCCTCTGTTCTGTTCCATTGGTCTATATATCTGTTTTGGTATCAGTATCATGCTGTTCTGGTTACTGTAGCCTTGTAGTATAGTATGAAGTCAGGTAACCAGATGCCTCCAGCTTTGTTCTTTTTGCTCAGGATTGTCTTGGCTATATGGGCTCTTTTTGGTTCCATATGAAATTTAAAGTAGATTTTTCTAATTCTGTGAAGAAAGTCAATGGTAGCTTGATGGGACTAGCATTAAATCTATAAATTACTTACGGCAATATGGCCATTTTCATGATATTGATTCTTCCTATCCATGAGCATGGAATGTTTTTCCTTTTGTTTGTTTCCTTTCTTATTTTCTTGAGTAGTGGTTTGTAGTTCTCCTTGAAGACATCCTTCACATCTCTCCTAAGTTGTATTGATAGATATTTAATTCTCTCTGTAGTAATTGTGAATGGAAATTTGTTCATGATTTGGTTCTCTGCTTGTCTGCTATTGATGTATAACAATGCTTGTGATTTTTGCATATTGATTTTGTATCCTGCGACTTTACTGAAGTTGCTTATCAGCTTAAGGACATTTGGGGCTGAGACAATGGGGTTTTCTAAATATACAATCATGTCATCTGCAGAACTTTTGGGACTGAGATAATGGGGTTTTCTAAATATGCAATCATGTCATCTGCAGAGATAACAGATGACTTCTTCTCCTCCTATTTGAATACCCTTTATTTATTTCTGTTGCCTAATTGCCCTGTATGGAACTTCTAATACTATGTTAAATAGGAGTGGTGAGAGAGGGTATCTTTGCCTTGTCCTGGTTTTCAAAATGAATGCTTCCAGCTTTTGCCCATTTAGTATGATATTGGCTGTGGGTTTGTCATATGTATTATTTTGAGATATGTGCCATCATTTCCTAGTTTACTGAGTGTGTTTAGTCATGAAGGGATGTTGAACTTTATCAAACAACTTTTCTGCATCTACTGAGATCATCATGTTGTTTTGGTCACTGGTTCTGTTTATATGATGCATTATGTTTATTAATTTGTGTATGTTGATCCAGCCTTACATCCCAGGGATAAAGCAGACTTGATCATGGTTGATAAGCTTTTTAATGTGCTGCTGGATTCAGTTTGCCAGTATTTTACTGAGGATTTTCACATCGATGTTCATTAAGGATATTGGCCTGACATTTCTTTTTCTTATTTTATCTCTGCTAGGTTTTGGTATCAGGATGGTGCTGGCCTCATAAAATGAATTAAGGAGAGTTCCTCTTTTTCTATTGTTTGGAATAGAAGGAATGGGATCAGCTCCTCTTAGTAACTCTGGTAAAATTCACCCGTGAATCCATCTGGGCCTGGGCTGTTTTTTTGTCTGTTGGTAGGTTATTAATTACTGCCTCAATTTCTGAACTTGTTATTAGTCTATTTAGGGATTCTGTTTCTTCCTTGTATAGTCTTGGGAGGGTATATGTGTCCAAAAATTTATCTATTTCTTCTAGATTTTCTAGTTTATTTCTGTAGAGGTGTTGTAGTATTCTCTGATGGTAGTTTGTATTTCTGTGAAATTATTGGTGATCTCCCCTTTATCATTTTTTACTGTGTCTAATTGATACTTCTCTCTTTTCTTCTTTATTAGTCTAGCTAGCAGTCTATCTATTTTGTTAATCTTTTCAAAAAATAAGCTCCTGGATTAATTAATTTTTGAAGGGTTTTTACATCTCTATCTCCTTCTGTTCTGCTCTTAGTTATTTCTTGTTTTCTGTTAGCTTTTGAATTTGTTTTGCTCTTGCTTCTCTCATTCTTTTAATTGTGATATTAGTGTGTTGATTTTAGATCTTTCCCACTTTCTCTTGTGGGCATTTAATGCTATAATTTTCCCTCTAAACATTGAGTTAGCTGTGTCCCACAGATTCTGATATATTGTATCTTCATTCTCATTGGTTTCAAATAACTTATTTATTTCTACCTTAGTTTTGTTATTTACCCAGTAGTCATTCAGGAGCAGGTTGTTCAGTTTCTATGTAGTTATGCAGTTTTGAATGAGTTTCTTAATCCTGAGTTTTGCAGTGGCTGGTACCAGGTTTTCCTTTTCATATTTAGTGTTTCCTATAGGAGCTCTTATAAGGCAGGCCTGGTGGTGACAAAACACCTCAGCATTTGCTTGTCTATGAAGGATTTTATTTCTCCTTCATTTATGAAGCTTAGTTTGGCTGGATATGAAATTCTGGGTTAAAAATTCTTTTCTTTAGGAATGTTGAATATGGGCCCCCACCCTCTTCTAGCTTGTAGGGTTTCTGCAGAGAGATTTACTATTAGTCTGATGGGCTTCCCTTTGTGGGTAACCTGACCTTCCTCTCTGGCCACCCTTAACATTTTTTTCTTCACTTCAACCTTGGTGAATCTGACAATTATGTGTTTTGGGGTTGCTCTTCTTGAGGAGTATCTTCGTAGTGTTCTCTGTATTTCCTGAATTTGAATGTTGGCCTGTCTTTCTAGGTTGGAGAAGTTCTCCTGAATAATATCCTGAAGTGTGTTTTCCAACTTGGTTCCATTCTCCCTGTCACTTTCAGGTACACCAATCAAATGTAGGTTTGGATTTTTCCCATAGTCTCATACGTTTTTAAAGGCTTTATTAAGTTCCTTTTTATTTTTTCTCTAATCTTGCCTTCATGCTTCATTTCATTAAGTTGATCTTCAATCTCTGATACCCTTTCTGCTGCTTTATTGATTTGGCTATTGATACTTGTGTATGCTTCACGAAGTTCCCATGCATGTTTTTAAGCACCATCAGGTCATTTATGTTCTTCTCTAAACTGGTTATTCTAGTTAGCAATTCCTCTAACCTTTTATCAAGGTTCTTAGCTTCCTTGCATTGGGTTAGAACATGCTCCTTTAGCTTGGAGCAGTTTGTTATTACACACTTTCTGAAGCCTACTTCTGTCAATTCATCAAACTTATTCTCCATCCAGTTTTGTTCCCTTGTTGGTGAGTTGTGATTCTTTGGTGGAGAAGAGACATTCTGGTATTTTGAATTTTCAGCCTTTCTGAGCTTGTTTCTCCTCATCTTTGCAAGTTTATCTACCTTTGGTCTTTAATGTTGATGACCTTTGGATGAAATTTTTATGTGGTTGTTCTTTTTGTTGATGTTCATGCTATTGCTTTCTGTTTGTTAGTTTTCCTTCTAACAGGCCCCTCTTCTGCAGGTCTACTGGAATTTGCTGGGGATCCACTCCAGACCCTGTTTGGCTGGGTATCACCAGTGGAGGCTGCAGAACAGCAAACATTGCTGCCTGCTCTTTCCTCTGGAAGCTTTGTCCCAGAGGGACACCCACCAGATGCCAGCCAGATCCTGCTTTATGAGGTGTCTGTCGAACCCTGTTGGCAGATGTCTCCCTATCAGGAGGCCCAGGGGTCAGAGACCCCTTGAAAAGGCAGTTTGTCCCTTAGTAGAGCCAGCAGGCATGAACACTTAGGTCTGCTAAAGCTGTGCCCACAGCTGCCCCTTCCCACAGTTGCTCTGTCCCAAGAATATGGGAGTTTTATCTATAATCTGCTGACTGGGGCTTCTGCCTTTCTTTCAGAGATGCCCTGCCCAGAGAGGAATCTAGAGAGTCAGTCTGGCTATGGTGGCTTTGTGGTGCTGTGGTGGGCTCTGCCCAGTTTGAACTTCCTGGGGCTTTGTTGACACTGTGAGGGAAAAACCACCTACTCAAGCCTCAGTAATGGAGGACACCCTTCCCCCACCACGCTCCAGCATCCCAGGTCAACTTCAGACTGCTGTACTAGCAGTGAGAATTTCAAGCCAGTGGGTCTTAGCTTGCTGGGCTCTATAGGGGTGGGTTCCATTGAGCAAGACAACTTGGCTCCCTGGCTTCAGCCCCCTTTCCATGGGAGTGAACGGTTCTGTCTCACTGGCATGCCAGGCACCACTGGGGTACATTAAAAACAAACAACAACAATGACAAAAACTCCTTTAGCTAGCTCAGTGTCTCCCCAAATGGCTACCCAGTTTTGTGCTTGAAACCCAGGCACTGGAGGGAATCTCCTGGTCTGTGGGTTGTGAAGACTGCGGGGAAAATGGTAGTATCTGGGCTGGATAGCACCATCCCTCACAGCATGGTCCCTCATGGCTTCCTTTGGCTAGGAGAGGGAGTTTCCTGGACCCTTGTGTTTCCTGGGTGAGGTGACACCCCATCCTGCTTCTGCTCACTCTTCATGGGCTGCACCCACTGTCTAACCAGTCCCAATGAGATGAACCAGGTACCTCAGTTGGAAATGCAGAAATCACCTGCCTTTTGCCTTGGTCTTGCTGGGAGCTGTAGATCAGAGCTATTTCTATTTGGCCATCTTGCCTGGGCTCTCTATCAATTTTTGTTCATATATTTTGCAGCTATGTTGCTTGGCACATATATTTTTAAAATATGTCTTTTTTGGTAGGTTGATTTTTTTTTATAATTATGTAATGTTCTTATCTGTCTCTGGTAATTTTCTTTGCTTGAACATCTTATTTATTAGACATTAATATGCCCACTTTTGTTTTCTTTAAATTAATGTTTGTATGGCATATCTTTTTCCAATTATTAAATTTCAAATTTTCTATATTTGATATGAATTTTTGTAGACATATCATTGGCTTTAATTTTTTAAATACAACATATTTTTTCTTAATTACTTTATTTAGACTGTTGATATTTAACATAATTATTGAAGTATTAGAGCTTAAGTCAGCCATTTTATTTTTTGGATTATTTCTCTGTTTCATTTATCTTGTCTTCCTGTGAACTACTTGAATATTTCTTAAAGTTCCATGTTGGTTTTATATAGTATTTTTAAGTATATCTCTTTGTTTAGCTTTATTACTGGTTGTTTTCAATATTACACCATACATATATAAATTATCATAAACTTCTGGTGTTGCTGTTTTACAATTCAAGTGATGTATGAAAATCTTACCTCATTTTATGTATCTCTCCATTTATCATTTATAAGTGTCTTAAACATTTTTTGTATAGACATTGAGAACCACAATAAAAGGTGTTTTTGTTTCAAGTGCCAAAAATAACTTTAAAAACTCAAAAGAATAAAAATGTACTTACTCGATATTTTTATTCTCTGTTGTTCTCTTCCTATTTGATGTTTTAAGGTTCCTTCCTCTATTTTTTCCTTTATGTGTCAAAAACTTTTTTTGTCTTTTATAAACATAGGCTTTGAGGATAAATTCCTTTAGTTTTTTTCATCTGAGAATGTCTTGATTTTTTTTATTCCTGAAGAATATTTTTTGTTTAATGTGGAATTTGGGTTAGCAGTTCTTTTCTTTAGGCACTTAAAATATACGGTGCCACTTCTTTATAACCTCAGTGGTTTATGGTGAGAAATCCATTGCCATCTAAATTCTTTCTTCTTTATTTCTGACCTACCTCACACCCTCCCTTCCTTCCTTCTTTCCTTCCTTTAAAAATTTTTTTCTCCCTCCCTCCTTCCCTTCGTCCCTCCCTTCCTTCCTTCTCCTTCCTTCATTTTTAAAATTTTTTGCCTCTCTCACTCCCTCCCTCTTCCTTCCTTCTTTCCTTTCTTCCTCTGTCTCTCTTTCCTTCTTTATTTTCACTTTATTTCTGTGTAAGATAATTCTCTTTTCCACATTCAATTTTTTTCTTTGTTTTAGTGTTCCACTTTTTGTCTATGTTGTTTTGGCATGAATTTGTTTGGGGTTGTCCACTATAATGTATATTTGGACTCTTAACTCCAGATTTCTATTTTTGGCCCAATTTTGGAAAGTCTTTATTCATTATATTTTCAATTATTTTTTCAGCCAACCCTCTTTTTCATCTCCTTCCAAAACTTCAGTGACATTAAACTTAGATTATTTGTAATTGTGCTACAGGTCCCCAAGGCTCTATTTCCTTCTCTTTTTTTTCTGTTTATTTTTTGTCTTTTCAAACAGGTGATTAATTTCGGTTGTTCTATTTCAAGTTCATTGTTTATTTCCTTTGTCCTTCTATTTTGTCTTTATCTTCATCCATACAGTTATTTATTGTGGTTATAATAATTTTCAGTTTTAAGTTTTCTATTTGATTCTTCTTTATATCTTCTTTCCTTTGTAGACACTTTGTTTTCCCATGGGTGCAAGCATTTTTTTGTGGCTCATTATGCATTTTGTCATATTAACAGAAAAAAATACCTTCTTGTTAATTGGCCCTACGTTGTTAATTTTTTCACAGCAGGCTTGAACCTGTTTGCTCAAAAGCCTACTGGGGCCTAACTTAAATTTTTACACATTAAATTGTTTTAAATGGCCCTAACAAGTATATTTTTAGTCATTTATAGCCTTCCAACTTTGCATATTTCCTAGAAATTGCACTGGCTTTTTCTGACATTGCTCTGACAGAGGAAGAGTGGGTCACATTCAGGTGGAGATACATACTGAGTTTCCCCACTCAAGATTCCATTGACATCTGAGGAGTATTTTCTTCTTACTGTGGGGTGGAGTTCAGGGTTCTGGCTCACAAGTAGATCTTTGCTTAGAGGAATGGACTTGGACAAAGCATGAATGCAGTATTATTGTTACCCTTGTAGCATTCACTGACCTCATAGAAGTGGCTTTATTACTGCTGGGCAGTGGAAAAGGCCCTGGCTCTCTGCTAGGCTTCATTTGACATCACTACTCCTAGCAGGGTAAGGGGGAATAGAATGTTTTGGATTTCTACTCAATCCTCTCTGGTACGATCTTGGTGGATGGGATGAGACACATGTTACAACATAGTAGGTGTGGAACTATTGGCTCCACTCTCAAGCTTGGCTTGTGTGGCTGGAGGGGAGACATACTGTTCTATGTGGCATTTTATTAGAATGGAGCACTTATTGTGTTACAGATTTTGGTCTTATTAACACGGTTTTGGGAAGCTTTGTTTTCGTAGGCACCTGTTAGTGTTTCTGGGTGGCCAGCTTCTTCACCTTCAAGTCTGGGTTATACAAGAAAAAAAAAAAAAGAAAAACCAGTAAACTCACCATTGTGCCATTTCTTGAAGCAAGAGGGCTCTAGCTTGCCTTCTTAAACTTTTTAGATTAGTTTATATTATTATTGCTGCTGTTTTATGTCTGATTATAGTATTTAGTAGTATATAGTGGGAGAAAATATGGAGAAAGACATTTACTCTAGCTCTTCATCTTCCCAGACCCAAAACGTCTATTTTCTTTTATTTTAAGATCAAAATATAAATACTTTACCAGTGAATCTTCCCAACTACTTTACTTCCCTTGATGATGATGCTCCTTTCTTTTTAGTTTCCCAGGCACTTTTACTGTAACATTTTTCTATCTTCTTATGACTGTCTCCACAAAATAGACATATTAAATTATGGAACTCCTCAGAGTACATGCTTTGCCTTATTCTTTTCTATGTTGTTTTGTGCCTGGCTAAGTAGTTCGAACTTGGTAGCCAATGGTTGTTAAATTAATGAATGTATGGTATAGTCTCTCAAGATTGTTTTGAGACTCAGGTCTCACCTTCTCCAGAGAGCTTTCTATGAAATTTCTAAACTGAAATAATCCCTTACAAATGACTCTCACACTATCTTTTATGTCTCTTTATCATTGCTTCACTTTATCTTTGAGTTTTCCCCCCTCTATTGTTCTCACACAGTGAGAACAATATTTTTGACTTTTTTGTTTCTTATGGATGCCATTGGTCAGATTAAATGTTGTGTAAAATAACTATATAGGTTTTGACTTATGGTTCACAGGTATTTCCAGAACTTAGCATAGTCCTCAAGTACAGAGTAGAGATCAATAAAATTTGTTGACTGAACGAATTTTAGAAATCAGCAAAAAGATAATAGAAAGTCAACATATTGTGAATGATGGCATGTAGCTGTTGGATATGTTACATGAACAAAATTTATCCAATTTTCCATCCCACAAACATCAAATTTGTCTCTCTGGATTCCACCATTTATGAATTACATGTTTTTAAAATTACATTAACATAATTTTTGTTGCCTTTTTAATAAACCATTTCAGCAGCTGAATAGTGAACTTGTTTGTGAGTTACCTATAAAGATTTTTTCCGAATGCCTTAAATAACTTTATTGTGTATCTGTAATTGTTTATGAGACAGAAAGAAATGAAAAGAGAGAGAGTTTTTTATGAAACAAGTGTCAGTAAACTGAATCTGAAGGTCTCTATTGAAGGCTAATCTGTATATTTCACTTTACTTACTAGGCTTCTAAATGGCCACCCTATTGTTATTCCCGTAATAACTCAATAATGCGTCATAAACAATTTCTTAGTATTTTATCTTCATGTCTGAAATGCATGTCTAAAGCTCCAAACCTCATTAATAAAATATTCCAGAAGAGTGATATTGTTACAAGATTGCCATATGAACACACATCTATTTAATTTATAGTTAAATTATTAACCTCTTTTTTGCATGTTAGTTTTCTAAGTGTGGCTGTGAGGCAAGTAAAAATATCTGTAAGGCAAAAATATTTCTTCCTTACACAAAGCCCTAAGGAGAAATAGCAAATGATAAATTGTTATAGAAGAAGAGCAAAATGATTCTTCTGAAATCACAGTATCACAAAAATAGAAGATGATTCTGTTCTCCTAACATAATCCATTGACAGTCATTCTATTATATGAAATTGAGGTTAGGCCTTGGTATTTGACATCTGCTCTGGAGGTTATATTTTAGAAGCTCTATCCTAAACTTATGGGTTGGGTGAAATATAGATGTTTTGATATTGCCATAGTCTTTACAACATAAAAATCCTACAAGGTTCCATGAGCTTACCTACAAGATTCCATAACATATGAATTGTATGTGAAAAAATAAAGATGACATTCCCCAAATGATCATTTATACACATGTAACACTCCATACAATTTAAAAAAAAACAGTAGAGAAAAGAAGAAAGAATTCATCTGAAATTTTTATCTTATTAGAGCTGATTTGTGAAAGAATTAATGAAGATTATTATTTAGCATTTAACTACTGGAAACTACGGGCAGAGTTCTATTAAATAATCAGAAAAATGCAATTAAATTGTAGCAATCTTTTCTTAGCCCAAGGTGTCTTTGTTTTCAGCATATCACAACCACATCTACTTATAAGCATTGATTAGTTACTAGCAGACTCTAAAGTTTGTAACAAATATTCTTTATATAATTCATATTATAACATTGCCTTATCTATTGATAGTCATACATTTGAAGATAGCCATATGTTTCTGAAAAGAGTATAATGAATACTGAGGGTTGCTTTAAAACATATTAATTGTATATTTACTCTTCAAGAATGTAGCCTACATAAAGTCAGAAACAATTAGGTAAACACATTATTCTTAAGCCTTTTCTACAGGATTTGGCACTACACAGGGTATAAGCTCTTCTATCTATGTCAAGAGCCATATTTTAATCACTAATGGAATCCCTGGCATTTCACTCACTACCAAACAAAAAGTTGGTACTCAATGAAAGTTATTTAATTTAACCAAATTGCCAAATATGGCTATTTTAATTTGGCATGGGCCCACGTGGCCATCTGTAAAATTAAAGAAATGTGTGTGATGCAATGAAATATGTTTTCAGTCAATTTATAGAAAATGCCCAGTTTCTACTTTTTCTTTCTTGTTTCTGAAGAAAATTCTCTTGTTTAATAAACCTATCACAGTGGTCAGCAACCTATTATATTTTTTTAATTGTACTTTAGGTTCTGGGGTACGTATGCAGATCATGCAGGATTGTTGCATAGGTACACACATGGCAATGCGGTTTGCTGCCTCCATCCCCCCATCATCTACATCTGGCATTTCTCCCCATCTTTTCCCTCCCTGACCTCCCCACCCCCACACTGTCCCTCCCTTGGCCCCCAACAGACCTCAGTGTGTGATGCTCCCCTGCCTGTGTCCATGTGTTCTCATTGTTCAACACCCACCTATGAGTGAGAACATGCAGTGTTCGATTTTCTCTTCTTGTGTCATTTGCTGAGAATGATGGTTTCCAGATTCATCCATGTCCCTACAAAGGACACAAACTCATCGTTTTTTATGGCTGCATAATATTCCATGGTGTATATGTGCCACATTTTCCTTGTCCAGTCTATCATTGATGGGCATTTGGG